>LNAC01000722.1:877-26075 GCA_002007465.1 Ailurus styani | reverse complement strand
CCTTTTTTTTTTTTTTTTTTTTTTTTTTTTTTTTTTTTTTTTTTTTTTTTTTAGGAGTCAGATATAGTGTTCTAAGCCTGTGTGCTGTATCTAGGGAGGCAGATGGTTTAAGAGGAGGAGAAATGGACAGCACATCAAAACTAGGAGCTCTTCCTGCCACTTTCATCCTTCTTTTTAATAGTTATTGAACATTATGTGCTAGCTGTATGTGTGTTTTTAAATTAATAGACTATTTTTTTGGAAATACCATTTTCACAAATTACTGAATAAAATATTTTAAGTGCTTTAGTTAATGATTAAGATCACAATAAATAAAATAGTATAATTTAATCAAATGCAGGCATTTTTAAAACTGAAAATACTTTTCCCAAAATACTGGAGATTAGCATATATTTTCACTGAAAGTCAAAAATAAAATTATGAGCCATTGAGAAGATAGTCAGTGTAGAAATGGGGTATTTAAATTTAGGTACACTTTAACTTTTAAAAAATAGCCAAGTTTTATCAAAGATAAAATACATGCAAAAAAATTCAAATCTATAGTAAAACACAGATGCAGATGTGCTTTTACTAAGCAGACTTTCTCAGGTAATTGTAGTTTGTTAATTACATGAATTATGGACTAATGCCATTCAAATGATATTTAGAACACATCATTAGTAGGCATTTATCTCACATGTATTTTCTGTATTTCCCTAAGTACTCTTTCCCTCACGATTTATTTTGACCACTCAACAATCTGTACAAAAGAGTGGTTGCTGGTAAAATAGCATACTCATCTCTACACCCTTTTTTATTGGAGATACCTTCTATTTTTCCCTTCATGATTCTTACGTGTTTTTTCCCTGTTGAATCTTAGATTCACTTGCTTGATCTCTGAGTTTTCCACATGAAAGCATTGACTTTGCATTTGTAGTTTTCCAAAGAGCAACTTTTTAAAAAATTTAGCATTGAAGTAAATAAATAAAGTAAAAACAATATGGTATAATTTATATTAAAAAGTATTTTAGGTTAAATAATTCCTGGATTTTCTTTCATTTCTTTGTTAAACACTGAAAGTTGCTCTGGTAGAAAATTGGAGTTAAAAATTTTTTTTTCCTGATTTTATTGTATCATAAAAAACAACATGAGCAGCTTAAATAAGAAACATAAATCATTAAGTCATTTAAATTTTTAACCTTGTTTGTTTCTGTGTATGTATGTGTGTCTAACTTTAAGACAGTTGTTTCCTCAGTATGGAGATTCCTCAAAAAGTTGAAAATGGAGCTACCCTACGACCCAGCAATAGCACTACTGGGTATTTATCCTAAAGACACAAAGGTAGTGATTCTCAGGGGCACGTGCACCCGAATGTTTATAGCAGCAATGTCCACAATAGCCCAACTATGGAAAGAACCTAGATGTCCATCAACAGATGAATGGATAAAGAAGATGTGGTATATATATACAATGGAATACTATGCAGCTATCAAAAGAAACGAAATCTTGCCGTTTGCAACGACATGGATGGAACTGGAGGGTATTATGCTGAGCGAAATAAGTCAATCAGAGAAAGACAATTATCATATGATCTCTCTGATATGAGGAACTTGAGGGGCAGGGTGAGGGGTCGTGGGGGGTAGGGAGGGAAAAATAATGAAACGAGATGGGATGGGGAAGGAGACAAACCATAAGAGACTCCTAATCTCACAAAACAAACTGAGGGTTACTGGGGGGTGGGAGGGTAGGGATAGGGTGGTTGGGTTATGGACATTGGGGAAGGTTTGTGCTTTGGTGAATGCTGTGAAAGATGTAAGCCTGATGTTTCACAGACCTGTACCCCTTGGGCAAAGAATAAAAATAAAATTAAAAAAAAAAAGACAGTTGTTTCCTTCCAGATATGACTTGTAAATGGATGGCCTTTTGAATGGCTACTTTTATTCATTTATGGATGAAGCAACTGGGATCTGAAATAGATTGTTACTGGCTCACAGCTCCTAAGACCTCAAGCTGTATTCTTCCAATGTAGTTTAACAAAAATGATCTTTAAACTGATTTTGTAGTATGCTAACTTTTTATTAGTATGCACCACACAATTAATACTTTACTGTCTATACCAATTAAGCTTTCTTTTAGTGCCACCATGTATATATAAATATATATGTACTTATAAAACATTTCTATGTGAAATATAAATATATATAAATTTATATTGTATATACATGTGCACATACTCCACATGTCTGCAAATTTTTAGCTTTTTATCTTTCTTTTGAAAATAATCTTCTATTTATCAGAATCAAATCAAGCTTTATAGTTAGTTCATGAAACCATGAAAGCAACAAGGTTTTATGATGGAAACATTGGCACATACCAACAATAGTAGCCCAGTACTGTGCTAACTGTGTGGCACATGTTCATCAGCACAGGGGATTGGTGATTGTGGTATAGCTTCCAATCAGTCTCTTTTGAAACTAATCAAAAAGTGTGTATGGCCCTGTTTTACTGTATTCTATAACTGTGTGTGACTTTACAAAGATGTTTTCATTTAGGCAGGATAGCCAAATGAGGAAAAGAACTGAAACACTGGAAATACTGTACAAACAATTGGTTAAACTGTAAGAAAGGAAAATGGGTCAAAGCCAGTGTCGGATTTTTGTCAGCTATATAACCACTTGTCTAGTTCAAATTCTGTCTGATGAAAAGGCTGTCCACGTTGGTGTTAAAAAACTTAATTGAGCTCTATTTGGCTAACTTACTTTTGATTCATAAGATTGATGATAAATCTTGATAACCTGTTCATATGACATTAGAGTTTAATAGGAAGATAAAAGAATTAAGCACATTTATTTATAACTAATAAGATTTTATTTTTCCTTCTTTGAATTATTTTAATGGGCACCATTTTATACCCATTAGTAAATAAAATCTTTTCAGGATCTCCTTTTCCATTCTAACCTTTATTGTGCTTGGTTTCCTTCCTCCTTATATTTTTTAATTGCATGCTTGTGCAAGAACAAAATTTTGAAAATGTTTAAAATAGCAGCCTCTAAATTAGGTATTAGCATCTTGGAGAAAGGTTTATTTTCAGGCGACCAGCCAAGTGTCCTGCTAAATTATTGGCAACCAAGTACTTAATGTGACCTTTAGTCAATAAATGGCACCTATCTGTATCTTTTCTTTTTTGGGAATATAAAATTGTCAAATTTTTTAACTCTAAGAGTCTCAGGAATGAGTGGGTCAGGTTTGGAGCCAGCAGGATTAAATGTGTGGCTACTGCTTAATTTGTCAGAAGATACTCAGGAACATTTTGGGCAACTATAAACTTGAATGAGTGAGTAAATAAGCCAACAAATCTAAAGCTTTAATTTTAATAAGGACAGTTGTAATCATTAACATTTAACTGTGTCCTTTAAGAAACTGATACCGAAGGAACAAAAAAAATTAAATGACCATTTTTAAAAATTTCTAGTATGTATCATTTTGGAGAATTATTCTTATGTGATATCTGTTTCTGAGAATAATGAAATAAGATATGTGAAACCTCCAAATTGTTTTAGCAATAAGAAATCATTGCTGTTTTGGAACTTTTAGTAGCTCAGTGACCTTTTAAAAAATGTTCCTTTTGTTTAATAAATATGTGGAATAGGCTTACAGATTTTTTTTCTCAATATGCTGAAAAAATATTTTTATCCTATGAATAGACCTGAACGTTGGAAATCAGAGACTTCACAAAGCTTTTGCTATTAATGAGTAAACCATAAAAAGGTAACAGAGGTTTGAGTCATGTGCTTCCTCCAAAGTGAAGGATCCTGTGACTCAACCCTAATCTCTGTCATCTTCCTTTCTCTCTGCAAAGATCCCATTTCTCTCTCCTTCTATTAGTATTCCACATAACAGGTTATACCCTTCTCTGGCTTCCTTCCCATAGCATGACCTAACAAACCTTCATGAGTCCCTTAATTTACTCTTTTGGCTAGATAATTTATTGTTAAGAGGAGCGGCCGAGATTGCTCAGTTGGGAGAGCGTCAGACTGAAGAGGAGATTTTCAATATTCAGATATTTATGATTTAAAATTACAGGTATTTGAGTACACTGTATCACCTTCTGTTTTCAGTATACTGTGAAGTACAAAGCCACTTATCAAGGCAGAAGAAGTGTAATCAGTGGCTTTATGGCTACATGTTCTTAATGTAGATTCTATAAATTTAAAACGCTAGGGGCACCTGGGTGGCTCAGTTGGTTCAGTGTTGGACTTCAGTTCAGGTCATAGATACAGGTTCTTAGATTGAGCCCCCACATTGGTCTCTGTGCTCAGCGGAGAGTCTGCTTCTTCCTCTCCCTCTCCCTCTGCCCCTCCCTCCATTCATGTTCTCTCTCTTAGATAAGTAAATAAAATCTTAAAAGAAAAATATTTTTAAATAAAAAATAAAATGCTAGTAGACAGATCGAAGTTGAGTGGAAATAATGGCATGTTACCACACAGACGGGTAAGAAATAGAGGATCTCAAAAATATTTTCCACGTGGCAGTCTGTGTGGACCCCAGTAGACATTAATGTAGGCTGATAAGATAATCTTTTAAAATACAAGTGTCTTTTAAAATACAAGCTTTACTTCTTTGAAGGTGTAAAGCTATTGTTAGTTGTCACTTTAGACTAGGGTGCTTTAACCATTAAGGATAACAGTATCAAAGTAAAGTTAGGACTGAGAGTTGATTTAGAAGGTTAAGGACAGAGGAGAGCTTCATCTCTTGCTTGTGGGGCTTACCTATTTGAGGTGGAAGACTTGTGACATACAGAAGGAATGAAGAGTCATAAAATTAAGGAGGCATTTGGGAAAAGGAAGGAGAATGTTCAAGGTAGACCTTTCAGTTTGGGTGTGAGTCCTTGTGGTGTCATCCTGACAGTCACCTTTTTGTTTGACAGATACAATCTTCTGATGTCCTTGCAGGGTCTCAGGCCCCATCCTGGACCTACTGTGTCAGAATCTCCATTTTCACAAGATCCACAGGTGACTGACCTGCACATTAAAGTTTGGGAATCACTGTCCCAAGTGACTGATCAATGAGTTAAGCATGCTTGGTTATTTAGATAGCAGCCCTTCCACTTTCCACATCACCCTCCTCCTTCTCCCATCCCTCCCTTGCTCCCTTCATTCCTTTAATTTGATCTTCCCAGCTACTCTGGACTTTTTTCCAGCTCAGTGTTGTATGCCACTGGTACTTCCCTTTTGAGACATGAAGAAAAAGAAGAGAGGAAGCTGTGCTAAGTATACCACTAAAAAGAAGTTGGTGAAATAAGTCAGATTTCCCTCTTATATGACCTTCATCATCTACCTTATGATTTATTAGGTGGCAGAAGATTGTCTTATATATACGCCCTTCAGTAGATATTCCCTGTAACCCCAGAGAGCCTCTCACATAAGGAAGTGAGATTATTAGATCTTGGGACACTCTGGGGCGGAGCTTTCGCCTGATAGTATTCTCATAGTACTTAATAGAAGGGCTGACAGCTTTCAGGCAGATGACTAATTCTTCTGCTGTTAAGTGTTCTGCTTCTCTAGCTAGTCTGAGGAAAGAAGCAGATGTCTGATATCTCATGAGTAAATTTCAAACAGCATCTAATTGTAATGGCATTTTTGGCACCTAAGAGGTTGCCCCCTCCCTCTTAAAAGTAAAAATGATGGATATTTTCATGATCATACCACACTTTTAAAATTTATGACCCTTGCCTACCTTTTAATGTCACTGTACTATGAGTTGTAAATAAATCCATTAATGGTGTTCATTGTTGAGAACAGTGGACTTGGTAGATGAGGGCTAGCTAGGTTATATTTCAACTACTAGAAGATTATTGAGAGTAAACCAATGCAAGGAAGAGAATAATTTTCTTGCATTTTTGTTAATATCTGGATAAAAAATCATAAGACTTTTCTTTTTAAAACTATATTGAAAACAAATCTTGCAATTAGCTTCAAAAAACCTCTTTGTAACTAACATAAAATGGTATTCTCCCCTTTCCCTTCTTTCATCTGTCAATTTTCATGCACTATTTCCTGAATTAATAAATCAGAGAACATGACTGTTGTTTGCAGCAAACACCAAGTGTTCAAACAATTTCTTCTTCTTTTTTAAAGATTTTATTTATTTATTTATTTATTTATTTACTTGAGAGAGAGAGCGAGCAGGGGGAGGAGCAGAGAGAGAGAGGGACAAGCAGACTCCATGCTGAGCAGGGCTCCATCCCTGATGCTGAGATCATGACCTGAGTTAAAATCAAGAGTTGGACACTTAACCAACTGAGCTACCCAGGTGCCCCCGTACAATTTCTGATGAAATCTTGGCAGTCTTTGCATCTGCGAGATTAGTAGTAATGATTGCAGATGCCCATGTGGATGTGGGAAACTGTATTCTTGCTCACTTGGCCAGTTTATTAGGTATTGCTAGCAAGTAACACAGATCTCCTAGGAGTAGAAGCCTGTGTTGTCTTGTCACTTTTTTCTTCTGTTACCACCCTTCTTCTCCAAGTGATGATGTGGTTGCTCTTGAGAAAGCATGTCATCAGTCTAGTGGGAAACATTAGATCAAACTAAAGATCTTAGAGTATTATTTCTTACCCAAACTCTTTTGTACTCATGCTTTCAGGATCTAGAAAAATATACAGTTTAAATGGGTAACTGCAGACCAATGGAACAGAACTGGGAATTCAGAAATAAACTCACACATCCATTGGCCAATTTGTTTGCAGCAAGTGTGCTAAAACGATTCAGTGTGGGAAATACAAGTCTCTTCAACAAAGGGTCCTGAGACAATTAGCTATCCACATGCAAAAAATGTCGTTGGACTCCCACCTCACACCACATACAAAAATTAACTCAAAAAGAATCAGCCATCTACATATAGGAGCTAAAACTATAAAATTCCTAGGAGAAAACAGGGATAAATCTTCATGATGTTGGATTTGGCAGTGGATTCTTAGATATGACGCCGAAAGCACAGTTAACAAAAGGAAAAAATAGATAAAGTGGACTTCATCAAAATTATAAGCTTTGTTTATCAAGAGATATTATCAAAGTGAAAAGGAACCTACTAAATGGGAGAAAATATTTGCAACTCACACATCTAATAAGGGTCTAGTATCCAAAACAGTTGACAAAAACATAGTAACTGAATTTTAAAATGGACAAAGGATTTGAGTAGATATTCCTCCAGAGAAGATATACAAATGACTAACAAGCACATGAATGAATGCCTAACATTATTAGTCATTGGAGAAGTGCAAATCAAAAAGATGAGTTACCACTTCACACCCACTAGGATGGCTATAATCAAAAAAATGAAAAAGTGATGGCAAAGATATGGAGAATTGGAACCTTCCTACATTGCTGGTGGGAATGTAAAAGGGTGCAGCTGCTCTGGAAAAGAGCTTAGTGGTTCCTCAAAAAGGTAAACAAAATTACCATATGACCCAGAAATTCTGTTCCTAAAGTATATATCCAAGATAATTGATAGAAGTACTCAAAGAAATACTTGTACTTGAATGTTAATAGCACTATTCACAGTAACCAAAAGGTGGAAACAACCCAAATGTTTATCAGCAGATGAATGGAAAGACAAATTGTGTTATATTCACACAACGAACTATTACTCAGCCATTAAAAGGGGTGAAGTCCTGATACTTCCTACAACATGGATGAACCTGTGAACATGTTAATACTATGCTGTATAAAAGAACCAGACATGAAAGCTCATGTATTTTAAGTTTCTGTTTATATGAAATAACCAAAATAGGTAAATCCATCAAAAGAAGATTGCTGGGGCTAGGGAGAAGGGAGAACAGCAAGTGAGTAATGGTTATGGGGGTTTTCTTGGGGTGATGAAGTATTTTGAAAATAGAGGGGGTGGTTGCATAACATTTCAAATGTACTAAATATTGAATTGTGCACTTTAAAGTAAGTTTATTTTATGTGAATTTCACCTCTTTTTTAAAAAAAGCAGTTACACTAGTACACAGAGATAATGTTATCAACACCAGCTTCTTCATATACAGTGCATTTTGGGAAATGTTTCTTGTGAAGTCAGAGTTATTTTGAAACTATTTGGAGAAAGTGCTCAAAAAACTAGATGTCCTATTATTTTATTTTGTTTTAGTGTGTGGGGTTTGGTTTTGTCTTTTTGCCTTTTACAAATTGGAAAAGCTAACAATGTTTAGAATTCCAGGTTGAAAGAATTATTTTTCTTTTTTGGATGGCATTTGCATAATTATTTTGATAGGAAAAATTGAAAATGTTAGAAGACAACATGATAGAAGAAAATATTAAAATTGTTATAAATGATTACTAAGAGTATAATAAGATCTTCATGTTGTTGAAGGATCCAGTGCTTAGCAGAGAATGTAATGTGACAGCCTTGAAAGTGTGCTAATCATCTGCTCAACAAAAAGGATGAACAAAGGGATTAAAAGAGCTTTAGTCTCTAGTGGTCCTTTTCAATGAGGGCTGAGTAGATTTAGTGTTCATTTGCCACATACGGTGTCATTAATAGCAATTCAGCTTTTCTCTGCCCCATTTGAGGCTTTACACTTAGGGAGGTGAATCTAGCCTCCCATCAGACTTGCCAGTTTCCACATGTACTGTCTAAGGTTATCTTTCAACGCTTTCTAAACCATGTGAAGAAATGCTTTATTCATAAATTAGCTTATTTCATGATTAAAGTCAATAAATGTTTTGCTGATGTTGTGTTTGATAAGAAAACATACAGATATCAAAATAAGAATCTTAACGATCTCAGATGACAGTGAAATGCAGTGAGAGGTGTACTTTAAAAAAAGGGTGGGTGGGGGTGCTGGCTGGCTCATTTGTAGAGCATGTGACTCTTGATCTCAGGGTCATGAGTTCAAGCCCCATGTTAAGCGTAGAACCTACTTTTAAAAAATGCAATTAAAGATGGACTTCACCTGAAATGAAAACATGCTGCTTCCTTCAAGTTAGCCTTTTTGACTCTCTTTCTGTCCTCACTTCAGACCTGGAACTCCTACCTGCTTTCTTGTCTTGTAGATTAGAAATTTCCTTCTGGCTCCTTGGTGGTCCATCGGCCTCCTCTGTTGGACCCATGACTAGTGACCACTGGAGATGAAACACCTGAGTACATAAAATGTTTTGTGAAACCTTTTGTTTTAGATTACCTGTTAAATTAAATCTACACTCCTACTAATACAGGAATGATTACAAAATGACAATGAGAAATACTGCCAGCAGAGAGTGGGTAGTAGAGTGGCTGGAAACCATAGAGCAACTTATGTTTAAATAAGAGAGAGCATCAGTATGAGTCAGAGGGACAAAATATGATTTCTGGTCCACTTCTTTCTCTTATTTTTCTGTGAATCATTACCATATTATACCATGGCCTTTTTCTAGCAACAGACTCTCTTTGGGCATCCAGCCACCACATGATACTATTCCTGAAGGTTCTATTCTTATTCTCCTTCCTTGGCAGAAACACCCCAGGGAGGGAGCCAACTCGAGTTCCCCTTTCCCAATTACCTTCTAACTATTTCTCCTATCCCACATTCCCAGCTATTCCCCTCAAGGCTTTTCTCTGTCTAATAAGTCCAGATGGGCCCAACCTCCTTACACTTTTACTTTTAGGTTATATTTGTCTTTCTGTATCTTTAATGAGCTCTGTTTCACATTTGCCTGTGTTTAAAAATGATAGGGAGAATGCAAAGAATGACTTCCCTGTGCAACTTTATTTCTGAAGGGAATATCATTGTGAAGACTGCACCAGTACGGACTAGTAATTCATTGTGCCCATGATATCCACTCTCCATTAATATTTTGTAGGGTTACACTGAACATAGATTTCCCACCTGTACTGTTCTAATAGTCTTGTGAGACATAATTCAGTTGGTCTTCAAGATAGCGAATCCTTATTAAATATAGTTTGATTGGAAGTCATGTCTGATAAAATATTCTATCACTTTAGATATTTACTAAAATCTCATTACATTGTGATGAATGAATTAATAAATAAAAAGCCAGAATTTCTATTATTTAACTATAAAATCTTTTTATGTAAGAGATATATTTCTCTGTTAACCACTAATGTCAGAATTTATTCTGCTGACATCCTCAGACATTGTCTTCCTAGTCACGTCTTATATGGTCACCTTACACCGCAGAAGTGTTACTGGCCCAATGTGAACCGAGATTGTGGCTTAAAAACAAAACAAAATACAAACCCTGCTTATTTACCAACTCTCTAGGGCTAGTGTCTTCATATTTTCTCTGCAGCTAGACTAAAGATTTCATGAGTTAGAAAAGAGCAGAAGGGGTTAATAGGAAGACTTGAGGTGGAAGTATGGGATGTTGTAAGCTTCAGCATGGATCAGCTCTTAGCAGTGAGCTAGAGTTGGTTAGGAAAGCCGTGGCAGAGTTCCAACCAGGACCGTATTGTCAGCAAGTGGCTTGGAACTTACTTTTAAAAAGGAGTTCATCGCAGCCCCATTTCCTTAGTTCACAACTCATAAGATCAATTATTAACTTTAAGTTATCAAATAGGTTTCCTTTTGGTTACCTATTGTGTGAGTCCTTTCCAATCATAGTGTAAGATAAGGAATGTAGTTTTATTTTAATATATCACTCCTGTATGAGCTCAAGCAAAGAGGGTATTCAACCCTAACTCCTTTAGAGTCCTAAGTAGTCATATTTTTTATTCACTCTTATTTAAGATTACAACAATCTTGAAAATGTGGTTTTATATTTCAGAATCTACCACATTTAAATCAATGTATAAGTTCAAGGGCATTGGAATCAGTATAATTTATGGTTCTCTTTTCATCTCAGCATGAATAACTTCAAATTCAGTGAAGTGTTGTTTGGCTTTTCTTACCCAAATGGTATACTTATCTGATTCACTTCAATAAGTTGCCTATTTTCCCTTTCAGAAATGTCTGTTCTCTCACCAGGAGACTAAAACATTGTGCAGATGTACAGTTGGATACAATGATGCCAATATAATATATGCACTGTTCAATAATTTATTTTGTATCTGGAGTGATGCATCTGTTTCTTTCTTGTGGGAGGGGGTTTGAGCTTCATTTCAATGTCATTTTAGGTACTGGTCCAATTCTTCCATCCAGTTAACCAAAAATGAAAATTTCCATCTGTTCAATTGCCATTCAGAGGAATGTTTTATCTCTGAAGCACATTATGACAACTAAAATTGACAGCATAATCTGTCTGACTTTTTTCTCTTTTATTTCCTCTTCATATTCTCTCGAGCTTTAACAAGAGAGTATTCTTTTTTAGAGCTGCCTAAGATTATAGGACTTACTCTTTCTTCTCTCTAGTAACTGTAGACCAATAGAGCGTGAATGGCTGCCCACTATTCACTGCTTTATTGTGTATTTTTTTCTGTCCATTAGTGACCCTACAGGAAACATACTTGTTAGTATGCTATTAACAGAACAATGCAAACATAGCATTCTCTTTCTATAAGAGTAAATTTCTGCCAGTACTGTTTGGCATTCCGTTGAATGCAGACTCTTTCCAATTGACGTTTGGAAGGTACAGTTACAGGCTGATTTTTATTGATCATTCTGTACTTTAGAAAACTGGCTAAGGAGGCCTTTGGAATATACTGTCTCTGAAGTTTTTAACTCTTCATTTAAAGAGCTAAGAATATTACCTCAAATAGGTTTTGTTGCTGAAATGGCAGAAAGATTTCTTTATTCACACTCCAACAAATTAGCAAAAAAAAACCCCAAAAAACCCTTTCTATTTTTGGACCAGGTAAAGTTTTTAGGTGCAATAAATTAAACAAGGTCCTATCCCTCAAATGAAGGATTATATCCTTGGAGCACCATGGATAGATTGAAATGACTAATTTTCATTACAATGTAAAAATGACATAGCAATATACCAAAACCTTTGCTATGCTGAACCGAGAAAAAATATTATTGTAGATTACTGAATTTCTTTGAAATGTCTGCACTTTGTAACGTAAATCTCTGATACCCTTTACCCTTTCTTGTTTTCTTGAAGAGATTATATGATGGTTACATTACAGTAATGATCATTTTTCTATCCTGTATAATATTTGTGCTGGGGCACCTGGGTAGCTCAGTCAGTTAAGCATTCAACTCTTGATTTTGGCTCAGGTCATGATCTCAGGGTTGTGAGACTGAGCCCCACATTGGGCTCCATGCTGGGCATGGAGCCTACTTAGGATTTTCTCTCTCCCTCTGCCTTTGCCCCTATGCCCCTATAAGAAAAAAAAATCTGTGCCTTTGTAGCCCTTTTGAGGTATATTGCGCTGTTTGCATCTATATTATTTTTCCTGCTTGTCTGTGCTCACGAAGTTTTTGTATCTTTATTGTTTTTATTTTTTTCTCTTTTCCCGTGGTGACTTACAGGTATATTTTTTACCTTTGTATGTCTTATGACCTTCCTATAGCAAACATGAATTCTTGTTTATCAAATCAGTAAGTTAGAGAACTACATTGCAATGATATTGTATGTTACCCATTGTAAAGAATAATACTTTAAAACGGAAACTGATGTTTTCTTATGGTATGAAGTCTTTGATACGATGGATGACCAACTGTAGACCACTCAATATATGGAGTATGTCAAAAGCTGTGATTGTGAAGTCCATTGGAATATCACATAAGGGAGTAAAAGAGCGCTCTTGAGAGTGTTAAACATCAGAACTAAAAGAGACCAGGTCTTAGATGTTTTTAGCTGTATTAATAAGAAAATACACACATTTGTATACTTTGGGGGAGGCTGAGTAAATTTTAATCTCATATTTGAAGTATTTGGGATCTCCTGATCTTAGAAATTCTCCTGTTAAACTGTTATTGGTGTCTCAGCTTCATCAGGAGTGCTTTGATTTGTCATAGTCTACACCTATGGACAGTTTTCTTGGGGAAATGTAACTAGATAACATTTAAGGCATAGTCACATCATTTAAAGGATTAAAATTTATTATAATCCCAGTACTATAATTGTTTATTTGAAAACATAAAACTTCTCTCCTTAATCATTAAAAAAAGTACATAAAGGAAGGGAGGGAAGAAGTGGAAAGAGAGGGGGAGAGAAAAAGAGGGAAAAAAGGAAGAAAGGAAAGAAGAAAAAAAGAAGTTGGAGTCAGGTGCCTGCCTTAGCTCACAGTCTTTCGAGAAAGATCGGTCATATCGTAAGGGTAAAAAGAAAGTGCTATGAGAGTTCAGAAGTTGTATGAACCATTTCTTCTAGTGCTGAGGAAGACTGAAAAAAACAAGGTCTGGTTCTTGAAAGCAGAGTAGAAATTTTGTAAATGGAAAAAGGAGAGTGGGATTGTGGAAGTATTCTAGGAAGAAGGAATGGCATGAATTGGTACTGTACCTACAGATACTCATGTACTGTTTTTTTATTATTCTAGTATCTAAGAACTTTTAGTATGAAATCTCAAGTGTTATTTTATTCAATAAGTATGTGTTGCTAACATATTTTACATGCAGCGGTGAATGAATATGGTAGATGCAAAAGTAAGTCAGAGTCAACCCTGTCCTCACAAGCTGTATGACATAGTTGACAAATTCTAAGGATGGGTAGCCAGTCTGACCTCGATTTGAATCTTTGCTCAACCACTAAGTATTTGTTTGGTTAACTCACAAATAATCATGGAGCATCTCTACTATGTGCCAGGTATTATTCTAAGTGCTGGGATACTTGATAGAAAAAAGATATAAAAGGTACATGTTCTCTCATGGCATTCTAACATTTCCCTTCAACTGTGATATAATTGGCATACAACATTGTGTAGTTTAAAATGTACAACATGATTTGATACCCATGTATATTAGGAAATTATTACTACAATAGGGTTAGTTAACACTTCCATCACCTCACATAATTACCTTTTTATTTTTGTATGTGGTGAGAACATTTAAGATCTATTGCCTTGGCAATTTTCCAGTATATAATACAATATTGTTTTTTTTTAAAGATTTTATTTATTTATTTCACAGAGGGAGAGAGAGCTCAAGTAGGCAGAGAGCAGGCAGAGAGAGAGAGGAGAAAGCAGGCTCCCTGCTGAGCATGGAGCCCGATGTGGGCCTCGATCCCAGGACCCTGAGATCATGACCTGAGCCGAAGGCAGAGGCTTTAACCCACTGAGCCACCCAGGCGCCCTATAATACAGTATTGTTAACTGTGGTCACCATGTGGCACATTAGACTACCAGAACTTATTTGTTTTGTAAGTGGTAATTGGTACCCTTTAACCAACATTTCCCCCATCCCCTACTCCCTGACAACTGCCATTCTGTTGTTTCTATGTGTTCAGTTTTTTTTTGATTCCACGCATAAATAAGATCATGCAGTATTTGTCTCTGTCTGACTTATTTCACTTACAAGAATGCCCTCAAGATCCATCCATATTGTTGCCAGTGGCAGGATTTCTTTCTTTCTCATGGCTCTGTAGTATTCCATTGAATATATATACCAATCTGCTTTATTCCCACCTGGCCAATGGACATTTAAGTTGTTTCCATATCTTGGCAGTTATGAATAATGCTGCAGTGAATATGGGGCTGTTGCTAGCTCTTTGCAATACTGATTTCATTTCTTTGGGGTATATACCCAGAAGTGGGATTGCTGGATCATATGGTAGTTCTATTTTTAATTTTTTGAGGAACTTCCATACTCATTTTCACAGTGACTGTACCAATTTACTTTTTTACCAGCAGTGCACAAGTCTTCCTTTTTCTCCACATCCTTGCCAAAACTTATCTCTTATCATTTTGACAATAGTTATTCTAACAGGTATGAGGTGTTATAGCATTCTAATTTTAGTAAAAGGAAACAGAAAATAAATATATAAGTAATATTTTGTCAGATAATGAGAAATGCTATGATGAGATATATGATAAAACAAGATAGGGAAATGTCCATTTGAATTTTGCTTTTGATAGAATGATCTAAAAGGACCCTAAGACATGAATAGTTTTCTGTTTTTAGAACAGAAAGAAGACTTATAATTGGACTCTAGTGAGCTAAGGGGAGAGTCACATGCAGTGAGGTCAGAGGTAGTCTGAGGTCAAATCAAGTAGAACTCATTGATTATGGTAAAAAGTTTGACTTTTATTCTAAATATACTTGGAAGTTATTTTAAGCAGGGAGACCTAATATGATTGGTCTTTAAGCTTTTCAATTTTTTAAAAATAGGCTTTTTATTTTGTAAAATTTGTTGTCCAAAATGGAAATAAAGAATAAGTTATATACTATTTGACTTTTTTGTTTAATCTAGACAAGTAATAATACAAAATAAACTTGATACTGACTACTAATCTCAATGGTGATAGTGTCTTTCTTACTGGACTGAGTGTTCCTTGAAGATAGATGTTATATGTAGTTCTCTTTGTACTTTAGCTTGGTAACCGGCCCTTTTATGGGTGAATAACTTTGTGGCTACAGACGATCACATAGGTTCTGAGTGATCTGCAAAGAGCTGTTTCAGACCAAAGGCACTTATAGAAGAACTTAAAGATTTTCTGAGATAAGATGTGTTACCCATGGTACTGAACAAAAACAGTCCAGTCAAGACCCTAGATCAGCCTCATTCCATACACTGGAATACTACCCCCATGTGGCTATGTCCTTTGCATCCATTAGGACTTATACATTTTATTGTTTTCATTAGAAAAGTGTATTTAACACATACTTGATCACTCCTGGGGATATGTCTAGAGAATGTACTGGGGTATAGGTATTACCATCTAGTTAGTTAATATTATAATCGAATCATGACCTCTTATTTACTTAATTTCAATGATTATTTTGGTCAAATCATTTGACTCATCAGGACTTCCAAGAGCATTAAAAACACTGAGTCTCTGGTTTTGAAACAGTAAAGTAGAAAGAAGCTGTCAATCAGTGTTTAGTTCCCAAAGAATTGATGTTTGCATTTCTCATACCTTAATAACTAACTGCTAAGAGCTGTTCTTGGTAAGAAAGATATTTATATACAGTTTTTAATAACACTAGAACTTGTATGTCACGTTATGGCTTTCAGAATACTTCCTTTATACCTTATTCCTCTTGATGTTCAAAACAACTTCTCAAAATCATAGAAAAATTGCTTAAATTTTAAATTTTTTAAACTCGAGCCTTTTTCATTACCTGTAAAATGAGGATGATTCCAGCTTTCTGGAAACATTATGAGCAGTAAGGGAGTATGTAAAGGGCTTAGTATGTAGTGAGTGATCAATAAATGGTAATTAGTATGATTGTTATCATCACCTTCGTAATTATATGTATCAAACATTTGAGGCACATATTGGCTAGCTGCCCTAGCTAGTAACACAATCAGCATGTGAATGTAGGTCTTTCTAATTCGAGAGCTCATGTTTATCTCTTTCCACTGTTAACCACTTCTGTAGAGTCAGATCATATTAAACTCTGTAAAGAAAATAGCAATGAAAATAGCATTGAAAGATGGGTTGCTTTTGTAATATACATTTTTTTATGTGAACGGCTTTCCCTGTCTCTCTCATCAGTTTTTCCAATTTTATTTTTTATTTAAGTGTGTCTATTTGACTTTCTAGAAAACAAAGAAAGATTAAAAAGTGTGTATTTACAGAGAGCAAAGGTATTTTTATATATTTTTATTTAACAGGACCTGAAGTTTCTGTGGTGCTCTTTGGCCTTCAGAATACTTGGTTTAACATTATTCCTCTTGATGTTCAAAACAATCTCTCAGAATCTTAGAAAATTTGCTAAATTCACTGAGCCTCAGTTTCATTACCTATAAAATGAGGATGATTCCACCTATCTTGAAGCTGTGTCTTTATACATTACCATTTCTAGGTGTCATATTTATCTTTTACTCTGGTTTTTACTGGCAATCCCTGTCTATTATCATAATCATTGTGGCTTATAGTGATTCCTTACATTTTGTTAAAAGTCTCTAGCAGTGTGTTCAGATTGTGATATATTTTTTAAAAATTTTTAAAAAGATTTATTTATTTGGGATGCCTCGGTGGCTCAGTTGGTTCAACGTCTGCCTTTGGCTCTGGTCATGACCTTGGGGTCCTAGGATCGAGTCCTGTGTCTAGCTCCCTTCTCAGTGGGGAGCCTGCTTCACCTCCCCCCCACCCCGCCATGCTTGCGCTCTCTCTCTGTCTCTCTCAAATAAATAAAAGTAAAATAAATATTTATTTATTTGAGAGAGACAGAGTAAGTGAGCATGGGGGGAGGGACAGAGAGAGAAAGTCCTCAAGCAGGCTCCCCTCTGAGTGTGGAGCCCGACTAAAGGCTTGATCTCACGACTCCTGAGATCATGACGTGAGCTGACATCAACTCTTAACTGACTGAGCCACCCATTTGTCCCCAGTTTGTTACAATAGATGTTATAATATAGATATAATTCTGAGGCCAATAAATTTGGGTAACAATTTGTTCAATAGGGTTACTTAGATTATCTAGCAAAATGCAGATTCTCTTGGAGCTTTTTATTTTCCATTGTGTCCTGGGAATCTCCAAGAAGGAAGAGGGTGTATAGTGGAAAGTATATATAACATATTATATGTATATCAT
This sequence comes from Ailurus styani, assembly GCA_002007465.1. Taxonomy (NCBI): domain Eukaryota; kingdom Metazoa; phylum Chordata; class Mammalia; order Carnivora; family Ailuridae; genus Ailurus; species Ailurus styani. The sequence continues at coordinate 8,515 of LNAC01000722.1, read as the reverse complement.
GCCCTCAACTAATTTAACCAAAGAATCCTTTCCCCTTGCCCATAGAGATTAATTTTAATTTTATTGGACTAAACAGATCTACAGTAATGATCATCTGAAAACTCTGGACCCATTATATCAGTATTGATTAGGGTACTCTAAGTTCCAGGATTCCTAGGTCATACCTCAGTCCCGCTAAAACAAAATTTTGGGGAAGTGACATAAAACATCTCTTAGTTTTTCTTGTCCCTTCTCATAAATGATTGAGCTAATTGGAGCTCCGTTCTCAACTATTTACTGGTCTTATTGTACATCTTCTTCAAGCTGTGGCATTCACTCCCATGGCTTCAGTGCTCCATTGCTCTAAAACATATTGGGTCCGTTTCTCCTATTTACTGATTCTAGATGCTTAGAGATAATAGCTTTTTGAACAACTCCAATCAGATGCTTCATGGGACCTCAGACTTCCCATGTTAAAACTGCAACTAATTATTCCCTCCCTCAAAACAAAAACAAAAACCCAAAAAACAAATGAGAAAACCCTCTCTACTTCTTTTTTCATGTTGCCTGCGTTAGTAAGTAAAGCCTTTCTCAGACCTAGATGTCCAAGTCAGGAACCTAAGAGTTAAGGCCTAACACTTCTTCCTTACTTCCAATATCCCTTCAGTTACCAAGCCTGTCAATTATATTTTCTAAGTAGCTCTTCAGTCCTTCCAGTTCTATCCTTAGTACCTCTACTGTAGTTTAGCTCTCTGTCACTTCTCTGATAAACTGCAGGTACCTCTCGATTTTCTACCTCCAACCTTGTTCTTCTTTAATTTAGGCTCCACACTACAGTCTTACTGATATTTCCAAGCTTCCAATATGATTATATCGCTGCGTTGCTTAAATCAGTGACTTCATACCACCCTTAGGATTCAATCCAAGCTGCTCAGTTTAAGAGGCATATCATACCATCAGGGCCCTGCCTGCCTGACAAGCATTATCTCATTCCACCCTTCCCCTTGCTCTCTAGTGTTCATCCACTCGAGATTCTTCCATTCCTTCTCTGTGTATCATGCCAGGCCTTTATACATGCTTCCCTTGCCTCTAACTGTCTTCCACTTCTCCTGTCCTTTCTTTTTCTAAGCTTTCCATCTAGCTAATTACTCATTTTACTTTCTGTTCAAATACATCTTCCCCAAGACCTTTCTTACTTTCTAGACCAGGTTAGAATCTCATGCTGTATCTTTTTTGTACTTCTTCACCACTCTTCATTGTTATCACCTATTTTATTATAGTGGTTGCTTTTCATTGTGGTTGATGCTGCTTTTTACCTTCCTGTATACATTGATCCCTTCTTTTTTAGAGCAAGAACTCTCGTTTTTAACCGGGCACATTGCCACAAGCAAATAATTACATTCTTTCTTTTCCTTTACAGCTAGGTTTGGCTTTATGATTAAGTCTTGGGAAATGAGATGTATGTTGAGTATCATTTATGTAAAGTAGTATTAAAGGGAAGATGCATGTTGTTCTTTGCTCCTCTCCCTTTCTTTTTCTGCTAACGAGCTTGTGAATGTGCTGACTGGCCCCTTGAGTAGCCATACTGCGTCATGAAACGGCACTGAGGACAAAAGAGCAGCTGCATGGAAGGTGCCTGGATTCCTTATGACTGCACTTTATTACCATTATCAGCCCTGGACTCCTGGCTTCCATGTTTACTTCATGTGAGAGAAAAATAAGCTTCCATCTTGTTTAAGCTAGTGTTAGTTAGTTACTTCAGTATGTTTTTTCACTCTCTGTTACAGCTGTTCTTCATATGAACCTCTTGTATTTGGATAATTCTGTACCTTTTTAAGTCTTACTAAAAGGCAGAGCCCTTTCACAGTAGAAAAGCCATATACTCACCCCTCTATCTTCCCTTGTAGCTGGACTATGGATATATGATCATGATTCAACCAGTGCGAAGAATTTTCCCCACTTGTGAATGCGTAAGTTAGTGATACAAACAAATGGAGGCAGTGGCAAGTTCTTGCTCACTGTGGTCATGGTTGGATGGACTTTTGGGGGGCGAGCAGCAGTAGACCATTCAGGGTGGAGGTGCCATCTGTTGTTCAGGACCAGTGAGATAGGTACTGCCAATTGTCGCAGTTCATGCTTGCTGAGGTCTTCACTGGACAAGTTCTGTGGCATCACTTTCCATGATATCCTCCCTCATTATAGAGTTTCTGAGCCTGTTTCTTCGGCTTCCCAGCAATTCCGCGAACTATGTAACACTTTCTTTCTGATTTAAACTGAGCAAAGGTTTGTATTGTTTGTGGTTAAAATCCTTGACTGAAATAGTTATGACTGGTCTTCCCTAGCAGACTGTGAATGCTGGGAGGGCTGTCTTCTCATCAGTGTATCCCCACAGTGCCTACCATTTCAATATATCCTAGCCTAGTGCCTGGCATATTAAATTGGTGCTCAGTATTATTTTTTTAAATAAATGAGGAATCCATGCCTCTGACCTTAACTTTTTTACCTACTCTAGCAATTTCACTTTAGCTCCATTAATCACTGAAATCACGCTTTGTAAGGTGATTTCTGGTATTCTGTTTTCCAAATCCATTGGATACTTTTCAGTCTAGCTTGATTAACGTCTTTAAAGGTTTGATCACAGTATCCCTTGCTGGTTCTCATTTTACCTTTCTATTTTTCTTTCAGTTTCCGAAGCTATTCCTTGTTATCTGCCAGCTCTTATATCCTACTCTTCCCCCAGAATTCTTTCTTGAGCTTACCTACTTCTGTGGAATCAATTACTATACGAGATGATCATTTCCAAACCTTATCTTCCATGCAACCTCTCTCCCGAGTTTCAAACCACTACATATGCATCTGCCTATTCAGGATCTCTCCATTTAGATATCCCACAAACCTCTCAAATTCAACAGGTCCTAGATGTCTGAAATTAAACAAATTTTGTTGCTCTCCCCAACAGACATATATTATAGATATGACTATTATCTAAATCATTTGCTTAATCTAATTCTCAGCAAATTAGCTGAAATTAAGTTAATATGCATGTGTAAATTCACAGTTAAAATTTGTTCTCAGATTTTTTTCTTTAGTACTGTATATTTTTCTATTAGTGTACAAATGAGACTGTTTTTAACTTCCAAGATTCTGTTCAGCACTAGGACTTCAATAATGAATATAGACACAAATAATAATATATATTAATATTGCATGTTGAATAGACCTAAACTGTAGAGTACATTTGCCATCTGTATTTGTCTACTTTGATAAATCATTTTAATTACATTTTAAGCAATTTTAATTTGCCATTTCTATTTAACAGAATTTTTAATCTTTTCAAACTGGAATGAGTATCTTAGCTTTTAGAAAAACATAATACAAAACGTACAAAGAAATGGGACATAGCAATTGAAAAAATAGACTTAGTTGTGCTTATTTTTTACATAAAAATTTCACCTGTAATCTCACTAATTCACTTTGACATTTTCAATTAAGCATTTTGAAAGTCGTAGCACTAATTTGCTTTAACCAAATTTGTATTTTCCTTGAACTTTCTGAGTAACAATCATGTAAATAGTGTGGCAGGGCAGTTTCAGTTAGAAGCTTCTTCACCAGTTCAATTACCTTGTAAGAAAAACATCTTCTTCATATTGGGTAATTATTAAGCCACATAAACAAATAAAAATTGGTTGTAATGTTGCAAACATTCAAACAGAGAAGTTGAGAAAAGTATTGAAATTTTCTAGGTAGCTTTTTATATTTAATCAATCCAAGAAAACAGCAGATGCATAAAAGTATGTTAGTGTAATTTTGCTCATTTGAAACCCATAAGCTTAATTAGATTTTTTTCAACCACTTAATTTATGGAAGAACAGTAGTTTTTTTGTTTTTTTTTAATTTTAATTTTGCTTAATGTCTTTTGTTCAAAGGTACATAAAAAGAAATTTTTCCCTTTATAATAATTTCTTTCAAATCTCTTAAAATAAGTTATTTTAAGAGTTCCCTTTGTTGATATATTGATATAATGCTCTGTGCCTTGTATACTTGGATTATATTAAAAGCTAATGGATTTATTTCTAACTAGTTATTAATTTCTATTATAAGTATGCTTGACTGTTGGAAGATTCTGAATAAAGCCAGGTTTTAATTCATTGCTGTGAATACTGTGACATTGAATACGCTTGTGTAGTCATGTATTCTGTGGACTGTTGCTTGTACATTAGCCAGGTATCTTTTGGTCTTGATCATTCCCAAATTTATCTCTTCCTTTTGTGGGATTAGGAATTCATGAGGATAAAATCTGCATTTATAGTTGTTTAGAGAAAATAAAACTAGAAATCTGAAAATATACAGAGACGTTTCTGTGCTGTTTGTATAATTTAAATGTATATCATATACAAAGCATTTTTATAGGTATTCTGCTATTTTATACACCTGACCTGGGGACAATTCCAAATGGAGATTGTTGAATTTGATTGTAAACCATTTCTCAATTTTTATTTTGGCACAATTGTCATTCTTAATTGAAGCTATTTCAGAAATGCCAAAGCTGATAAACTTCCTATTACTGTTAATTACCCATGTAACAGACCTTAGGTTTTATCAGTTTTAGGATAATGTTAGACTCTAGCCATCTACAGAGAAAAGAGAACTTTTTTTTGCATATGTTTGATATTTATTGAACACCCATGATATAGATATTAAATAAGAATGCAGATTCTTTGTCCTCAAGTTTCTTGTTCATTACCTATTGAAGCCAAATTGAAATCAAAGAACTATATCACAAGCAAAGCTGATTTTTAAAGATTTTATTTTTATTTATTTGAGAGTGAAAGCATGAGAAGGGGGTGGGGCAGAGGGAGAGGGAGAAGCAGACTCCCTGCTAAGCAGGGATCCCACCATGGAGCTTGATCCCAGTACCCTGGGATCATGACCTGAGCCAAAGGCAGGTGCTTAACCTACTGAGCCACCCAGGCGCCCCAAACAAGATTGATTTTTAGGATATTTTCTGACTTTGTTCTAAGTAGATATGCTCAGGTGTGAACTCAATGTGTGTAATTACTAATGGTAGAATTTAAAAAAATTGAACCAGTGTGCACTTACCTGATATTTTTAATTTTTAATGACTCTAAAATGTTACTAAATATAATACCCAATTTCTTTTGTTTCTCTATTTAACAGGAGAGTCATGAAAACAAGATGATTGTTTGATTTTTTTTTTTTTTGCCTTCTCAAGTATTTGGAGATCTTTCCACATTACTGCACAGCAGATTCTACATGTCAGACTAACAGTCAGTGCTGTAACTTTCCAAGCTTTATTTAAGGGATGATTTATTCCAAGCTTTATTTAAAGGACCTGAAGAGGTTAAACAACTACAATAATTGTGGATTATATTTTAATAGTTAATTTAATAATTAAATATATTGCTGACAGTATTTTTTTAATGATTCATACAGAGGAAAAACAATTCACCTTTGGGGTTCAGTAAGTTTTTTTTTTTACACAGAAGTAGAAAAAGACAGGGGTCCCTTGATGGCTCAGTGGGTTAAGTGTTCTTGGTTTTGGCTCAGGTCATGATTTTAGGGTCGTAGGATCTAGCCCCAAGCCAGCTCTGCTCTCAGCATGGAGTCTGCTTGAGATTTCTCTCTTCCTCTGCTCCTCCCCCTCTGCCACTTCCCCAACACCTCAATACTCTGTCTCTCTCTCTTTCTTTCAAATAAATAAATAAAATCTTTTTTTAAAAAGTAGAAAAAGACAAAAGGCAGCAGAAGTAGAGAGTGAGATGTTATGCAAGTTGGAGAAGCAAAAGGCTGAAATTACATAACTATCTTTTGGGGGAATATAGAACTAATTTCAACAAAATCCTGTTGGATGATTGCCGTAGTTGCATGCATATTGAAATTATATGATGACATTTCTGGTAGGTGGCAGCCAAGTAGCATGAAAGCTAGTAGCAAATAACTATGTGGTGGGAAAACTATGGATTAACTGTCAGGAGGGAATTTGAAGCTTTGTTCTTTTTTGGCTCATTTTGCATTCTGCCACACTGATACATTCTGTCTTGATGTGTGTTGTATTTCTTATGGTGGAGATAAATGCTTGAACAGTTACCATGGTTTCCCCAGCTATCATGGTAGGTTTCTCTGGGACATTTCTTACACCAAAGCCAGAGGATCCCAAATCAAATGCTGCTGTGTTTTTTAATCATCTAAATGTCACCTAACCTGGCTCAAGCCTATAGTTAGGTATAAATAGTGACTTATAAGCCCAGATTACAATAAGGGAGTTTGAGTTTAGGGGCCAGTGCTGTGTTGGAAAGGTAAAGAGTGACATTGGCTCTTAGCTCTACATTTTTTAAAAGGTTGGATAGGTTGCTTGTGCCCTGGTAGCCTGTACTTCTTAGTACATCTCTGATGTATCTGGAATGTCTAGCCCCTGAGTGCCTGACCACTCTTGTAAGAGTCAGGATTGCCCCAAAGAAAGTACTTATTTTCTCCTCTCTATCCCCCTTTTGTTGCTTAGAGACTCAGAATTTGCCACAGATCATCAGTATCTTCTTTTATCTATCTGTAGCTCTTCCTTTTTGACTTTTCAATAAGGTGGGGTTAGCATGAGATAGCCTACAATAAATAGTAGTTTTGATTAGAACTGATTATGTCTAATAAAATTATTTTGGAGTAGCCAAATTCATATTAAAGTTATTTTGACAGTATGTTTTGGGGCAAAATAAAAACCTCATACCCAGAGAGTTAAGTATGAGAGTCCTTTCTGTATAAACATAATGTACCCTAAAAATCTTTGTAGAAACTTTGAAATAAAATGTAATTAAATAGATTATTGATTTGGGTTTTCTGTGGGCATACTGGTAATTTGTTATGATTTGACTTTGGTAAATCAAATAACTGTAGAATTTCTTGGATTTAAAATATGTGTGATTTTATGTGAAGTTTCAGAAACAGCCATAATATTGACAGGTTTCTCAGGGGTGTGCTGGAGCAAGCCTTCACTGGCTTCTGAGAGCAGATTTTAACATTTCAGGAATTTCATGTGCTGATTGTTCAACACAGACATTATTTAAAATTAAATCATGTAAACTTGTAATTAACTTATATTAAAAACAAATAGTCAAATACTCAAAATTCATTACTTCCTAATTAATTATGTTTTACTATTTTCTATGCTCTTGATGTTATTTATGCCTGTTGTATCTACATGGTTGGGATACTTACTTACTATACAATGATGGACTACTATGTATCTCTTCTTAAACCCATTTTCAGTGATATCATGTTAGTGGCTTGAACTTGGTCATGGTGGAGTATTTATACCACAGAAATTGGCAAGTGCTACAAATCAGGGTTTGATGTATTATTTTATTGATTGCCCTCAAACTGATGGAGAAAATGTTTTGGTTTTTTTTTTTTATTCTTTGCCCAAGGGGTACAGGTCTGTGAATCATCAGGCTTACATCTTTCACAGCATTCACCAAAGCACAAAACCTCCCCAATGTCCATAACCCATCCACCCTATCCCTACCCTCCCACCCCCCAGTAACCCTCAGTTTGTTTTGTGAGATTAGGAGTCTCTTATGGTTTGTCTCCTTCCCCATCCCACCTTGTTTCATTATTTTTCCCTCCCTACCCCCCATGACCCCCCACCCT
>LNAC01000721.1:732053-775822 GCA_002007465.1 Ailurus styani | reverse complement strand
AGATTTTTATCTCTCCTTCTATTTTCAATGACAGTCTAGCTGGATATAGTATTCTTGGCTGAAGATTTTTCTCATTTAGGGTTCTGAATATATCATGCCAGCTCTTCCTGGCCTGCCAGGTCTCTGTGGATAGGTCAGCTGTCAGTCTAATATTTCTACCATTGTATCTTATAGACCTCTTGTCCCAAGCTGCTTTCAGGATTTTCTATTTGTCACTAAGACTTGTAAGTTTTACTATTAGATGATGGGGTGTGGACCTATTTTTATTGATTTTGAGGGGTGTTCTCTGTGCCTCCTGGATTTTGATGCTTGTTTCCTTTGCCAGATTAGGGAAATTCTGTATTAAGATCTGTTCCCATATACCTCCTGGCCCTCTCTCTCTCGCTCTTTTCCTCTTCTGGGATCCCAATTATTCTAATATTGTTTCATCTTATGGTATCACTTATCTCTCGAATTCTCTCCTCATGGTCCAGTAATTGTTTTTCTCTCTTTTCATCCTCTTCTTTTTTCTCTGACATTTTGTCTTCTAAATCACTAATTCTGTCTTCTGTTTCATTTATCCTAGCAGTAAGAGCCTCCATTTTCAATTGCACCTCATTAATAGCTTTTTTGATTTCAGCTTGGTTAGATTTTAGTTCTTTTATTTCTCCAGAAATGTTTTTTATTTCTTTAGAGACAGCTTCTCTATTATCTTCCATGTTTTTTTCAAGCCCAGCCAGCACCTTAAAAATCATCCTTCTGAACTCTAGTTCTGTCATATTACTAATGTCCTCATTGATTAGGTCCCTAGCCATCATTACTTGCTCTTGTTCTTTTTTTGTGTGTTGATTTTTTCCGCCTTGTCATTTTATGCAGATAAGAATAGATGGATGAGAGAACCAAATACTAAAGGGTAGCAATGACCCCAGAGAAATATACACTAACCTACTCACAAGAGACCTAGAACTGGGGAGAAAAGAAAGAGGGAAAAAAAAACAAAAAAACCCCAAAAAACAAAATCGTACAAAAACAAAACAAACAAAAATGAATAAAACAAAATCCTATATCTATATTTTCTATTTCTGTTTCTATATCTATGTCTGTCTATGACTCTATCTCTATATCTCTATTTCTATCTCTTTCTCTATCTCTATCTATCTATCTATATCTATTAGACTGGTGAATTGAACAGACCCTATAAGTATACAAAAAATAAGGTTAAAAACAATGAAGAGATAAAATATGATTATAACAATGCAAATTTAAAAAAGATTAAAAAGTCTTGATAAGATATAAGAGTTAAGAACTTTAAAATAGGAAAATGGAAAAAATTTAAAAGAAAAAAGTAAGAAAAAAATTCAAGGAAAAAAAATTCAATGAATTTAACTTTGAACGACTGAAGAATCATGGGGAAAAAGCCATGAATTCTCTGCATTGCTTTCTCTAAGCTCCGTAGTTCCACAATTCTCAGCAATCTTGAACTTGACTTTGGATGGTTTTTTTTTTTTTTTCCTGGTCTTCTGGGGGAGGGACCTGTTGTTGTGATTCTCAAGTGTCTCTGCCCGAGGCGGATTCCCACCGCCCTTGCCAGGGGCCAGGCTAAGTAATCAGCTCAGGTTCGCTCTCAGTAGCTTTTGTTCCCTGACCGCTATCCGTACCTCCTTGGAGGACGGGACTGAAAATGGCAGCTCCCAGTCTCCGACCCGGAGGAGCCGAGAACTCCCAGCCTCAGTCCTCAGTGCGCCTCAGAGAAAAGCAGTCCCTCCCGTCTCCTGGTCTCCCGCCGCTCTCCGAGCTCACCCGGACTGTGACTGAGTGTCTCTATTTCTGGCGTGGCCCCATTTAGAATCTCCAAACCCAGCAGATTCCTGCAGCCGCTCCTGCGCCGCTCCTCCTGGAGGAGGAAGGAGGGGGTCTCTCCGGGTCTGCCGCCCGTGGGGTCCCCACTTGCAAAGCCGTGGCCCGGCTTTGCTTCAGATCTCAGCCCAAGGCAACCCTGAGCTGAGAGGCACCTCAGCTCAGCTCCGTCTCTCCCGCCAGCTTCTCTCTGAGACCTGGGAGCTCGGTCGCGCTCAGACACTCCTGGTCTTTTTGTATCCCCGTGGGTCCTGAGACCACACTGTCCCTGCAGGGGCTTCACCCCCTGCTTGGCCTCTGGGGTAACGTCCCCTCAGTGGAGCCAACTTCTAACAGTTTCGAGTCTGTGCTCCGCTGCTCGCTCCCTTGCCAGGAGCCAGCCCCTCCCCCCGGGGTCTATCTTCCCGTCGCCTCAGATTGACTTCTCCGCACGTCCTACCTTCCAGAAAGTGGTCAATTTTCTGTTCCTAGAATTGCTGCTCTTCTTCTCTTCAATCTCAGGTAGAATTTGTAGGTGTTCAGAATAGTTTGATAGCTATCTGGGTGAATTCCTGGGACCTGATGATAATCGGTCTCCTACTCCTCCGCCATCTTGCCGCTCCTCCCCCTTTATTGTCTTATTATTTTCCCCAGGATCTCTGGATTAGCACCAGGATGTCCAAAAAAAAAAAATCTTGCCATTTGCAATGACATGAATGAAACTAGAGGGTATTATGCTAAGCAAAATAGGTCAGTGAGAGAAAGACAAATACCATATGATTTCACTCATATGTGGAATTTAAGATTCAAAACAGATGAATGTAGGGGGAGAGAAAGAAAAATAAAATAAGATAAAAACAGAGAGGGAGGCAAACCATAAGAGACTCTTAACTACAGGAAACAAACTGAGGGTTGCTGGAGGGGAGGGAAGTAGGGGGATAGGGTAACCTGATGATGAACATTAAGGAGGGCACTGGGTGTTTTAGGGAGAGTGTGAGAACAACTGATGTGTTCATGTGTGTATTTCCTAGGTCTGTCTGCTGAAAGGCCTACAACAAGGTCTCCCTACCTTAGCACTGTACACATTTTAGGCCTAATAATTATTTGTTTGTGGGGGCCATGCTGTGTATTGCAGGATGTTTAGCAACATCTCCAACTGACTAGTTTCCAGTAGGTAGCTCCCTCTAAGTTGTGAAATCAGAAATGTCTTCGGACATCATTAAATGTCCCCTGGGAGGCATGATTGCCCCAGGTTGAGAACAAGTGATATAGACACAATGGCATCTTGGTAACAATGAGCACAATTAGCACCCAGATATTGGTTGGTTTCTAAATATAACTGACCATGAATTCCAACCAAATGAAACTAAAATATGAACTGGCAACTTCTCCTCTTACTAGAAAGTAAGGATGAGCTCAAAGCATTATGGGCCCTTGTCAACAGGACACAAGAACCAGCTTAAAGGAGCTTCCATGAGCCAAGTCTGAAACAACTTAAACATTGAAATAAATACTGATAAAATATTATAACTTACTGAATAAAATAAAAGACTATGAGTCAATAATAGATAGGTGATAATGATTGATAAATAGATGATAGATAGATGATAGATAACAAAAGATAGACAGATGATGATAGATAGGTAATGGAGGAAAAGAAATTCTTTCTTATAGTAAAATGAATACCAATTAATATATACAGAATAAATGATGAATTTAGAAACATAACCATTTGCAACTGTCATAAAAATTGCTTCAGACAAGAATTACTATTGAATGCTAGAAAGTGAAAATTTGGTAAGAAAAAAAAACCAGGGTATAAATGTGTTTTCAAAGTATTATTTTGGGCGCCTGGGTGGCTCAGTGGGTTAAAGCCTCTGCCTTCGGCTCAGGTCATGATCTCAGGGTCCTGGGATCGAGGCCCACATCGGGATCCCTACTCGGCGGGGAGCCTGCTTCCTCCTCTCTCTCTGCCTGCCTCTCTGCCTACTTGTGATCTCTCTCTCTCTCTGTCAAGTAAATAAATAAAATCTTTTTTAAAAAGTATTATTTTATGACACTTATTAATTATTAAAAGGAAATGGTAACCTTCTTGACAGATATGATCCAAACCTGCAGATCAAAGTTAACCTCTATCAGCAATGGGACAAACTGAGATTATGAGCCTCCTGGTATGATTTACTGAGGACACAGCATCACTTGTATAATTTTCCTGCCAAAAATGAATAGCCTGAATCTAATCCATTGACAAACTCAGACTGAATACATTCTGTGAGACCATTGGCCTATACTCTTCAAAAATGAAGAGTCATAAAGACAAGAAAAACTGAGTCAGCTCTTCCAAAATAAAGGAGACTAAGAAGGCATGACAGCAATTGATAACTATATGGATGTATGATAAATAAAAGCTGTTTGGAGTCTAAAGTAGACAACAGTACCTACCCACATTCTTTTATGATTGAGATCATTATGCCAAGTTTGTGCTCAGGATGTCCTTGTCCTTAGGACATACATAGGAGTGCTTAAGGGTAAAGGGCATTATGTCTGTAATTTTCTCTCAAATGGTTCAGAAAAACCTGTAATTATATACATATGTGTAAAACAAGGATAAACAAATTAGCAAAATGTGAGCAGTTGGAGAATCTGGGTGAAGGGTATAAAAGAGTTATTTGTATTAGTTTTGAAGCTTTTTGTAAGCTTGAAATTGTTTAAAATAAAAGTTACCAATAAAAATAGAAATTAAAATTAGAGTAATGTCCTACCTTAGCACTGACAGTCCCAATCTGGATCCACAGTTTGAATGGGTTAGATGGCTAAGAGATCATAGAAACATACCACATGGTTTTCCCCAACAGAGCATAGCATGTTTAGAGGAGATGGCCAAGCCATGTGCTTTTTAAATTTCAAGCCATCTAATTATTAAGGATAAATTTCAGCAGCTTCCACATTTGACTGGTTCCTTGGAGGAGGGTGATGGGAGCTTGAGGGTGGAAGGGACTGTGGTGGTAGAGGTGGTACAGGGGCAGAGGGGCTAAGAAAGAAAGGGTCCTTTGCTTCGGCCAGACTGCATTATCTCATTCCATCCTGCACCTCTCTGAGCCAGGGGATGGATTCATTGCTATTTCCTATCCTTGTTCTTCTGTTTATTCCCGGGTTTTCATAGGATACACACCCACACTGACACCCAACACCCCACATGAGGATTTGGCTGTGATTTAGATAGCAGAGTAGCTACAGGTCCCATGAGTGGTCTGGGGGGTGAGGCAGGAAGAGGTATGAATGCTTCATCATGAAGAAAGAAGCAGTTAATGAATCACAAAATTTCAGGCTAGGAAGTACTTCACTAGACTGTGCCCTTTAATCTCTCCATTTTTATAGAGTAGGAAGCTGAGGTTCTGGAAAGGGAAGCTTTTATCATTTAGAGAAACCCTACTGAAGAGCCATGGCTTCCCAGACATGCCAGCGTAGTGAAGAGAAGATAAAGAAAAGGCAGTCTTGCCAACAGAACTGTAGCCAGCAACTGCCAATGCGAAACCCACAGCTCCATGGGAATATGCATGCAATGATACATGCTCATTCTAAGGAGAATCTTGTTTTCTCTAAGATGTGGTAGATGTGAAAAGATATGGACAAGTATTTCCCTGGCTGAAATGGAAATTACACATCTATGCCCTCTGCCATGTGGCTTTGTAGCACAACCTTATAGAAAATGTGACATAATTCCCCACTACATTTCCTTTGAGAATGATCATGTGACTTGCTTGAGCCAACAGAATGTTAGCAAATGTGAAAAACACACAGACTTTTTACTGTGTATGTGTGATTTGGATGGTCCTCCTGCTCTGCTTTTAGCCTCCATGAGAAAAACCTGATCCAGACAACCAGCACCCCTTCAGCATAAAGACACAAACTGTGGAGACCAGATCAGCTGAACCACACCCAACCCGTGGATCTGAGAGCATGAGAGGGAATATCTATTGCTATAAACCACTGAGATGCTAAGGTGTTTGTTATGCAACAAAAACTAATACGTTATTTTTCCCTCCATACCCCCCACAACCCCCCACCCTGCCCCTCAAGTTTCTCATATCAGAGAGATCATATGATAATTGTCTTTCTCTGATTGACTTGGGGAGGGTTTGTGCTTTGGTGAGTGCTGTGAAAGATGTAAGCCTGATGATTCACAGACCTGTACCCCTGGGGCAAAGAATAAAAAATAAAAAATAAAATAATAAAATAAAATAATAAAATAATAAAATAAAATAAAATAATAAAATAAAATAAAAAATAAAAAATAAAATTAAAAATTAAAAAACTAATACACTGCATCTTTTTAAATCTTTTCCCAAATGAGCAGTTTCCTGCCCCTATAACTACTCACATTCCATAAGAAGTAAATAAGGTGGTTACCCTTAATACCAGAAACAGGAGCTTCAAATGTTCCCTTCTAACAAACACTAGCTGGTGTTCATATATACTTGGAGACACAAATAAATATAAGTAATCCTGATAGCTTGTGCAAATCACAGTAAGTGTGTCCTCACTACCAGGTATCAACCCCCAAACATAGGAAGACTATTACCTCATTACGGTACATCAATATGGGAAAAGGGGAGGAGCCCAGCCCAGATACTCAAAACATGCCTTAAACCTAAAATGAAATGCTAAGACACAGAGAGGTAAAAGGAATGCAAAGAGTCATTGAATGGGTATACTTTTAGTTAAGAAAATGCAGAAAATTTAGGAAAATTGAATTCATTTCTAGGTTTATAGACTGATGCCCAAGAGAAACAAATAGGACTGGTGATTTTCCAGGTTGGCTTCCCCAATTCTGTTTGATTATCCAATTTCTTTCTTTCTTTCTTTCTTTTTTAACATTCTAATTTAATTTTATCTTTTCAGTGTTCCAAGATTCATTGCTTTGGTGTTTTTGTGTTTTTTTTTTTTCGTGTAGTATGGAATTTTTTTTTTACTATTTTTATTTTATTTTTTCATTTACAGCTTCTCCATCCTCCTCCCCTCCATAACCCTCACTTTGTTTCTCAGAATCCATAATCTCTCACCTTTCATTTCCCCCTCCAATTTACACCAATTCACTTTTCCTATCCTTTTCCTAGTGTCCTCCATTTTATTCATTATATTCCACAAGTAAGTGAAACCATATGATAATTGACTTTCTCTGCTTGACTTATTTCACTCAGCGTAATCTCCTCCAGTCCCATCCATGTTCATACAAAATTTGGGTATCATCCTTTCTGATGGCTCTGTATTATTCCATTGTATATATGGACTACATCTTCTTTATCCATTCATCTGTTGAAGGACATCTCAGCTCGTTCCACAGTTTGGCGATTGTGGACATTGCTGCTATGAACATATGGTCCTTCTTTTCACTACATCTGTATATTTCGGATGCCAAGATTCTCAACAAGATCCTAGCTAATAGGATCCAACAGTACATTAAAAAGATTATCTACTATGACCAAGTGGGATTTATCCTTGGGGTGCAAGGGTGGTTCAACATTCACAAATCAATCAACATGATAGAACAAATCAATAAGAAAAGAGAGAAGAACCACATGGTCCTCTCAGTTGATGCAGAAAAAGCATTTTCAAGATAGAGCATTTGTTCCTGATTAAAACTCTTCAAAGTATAGGGATAGAGGGAACATTCCTCAACTTCATAAAATCTATCTATGAAAAACCCAGAGCAAATATCATTCTCAATGGGGAAAAACTGACAGCCTTCCCATTGAGATCAGGAACATGACAACGATGCCCACTCTCAACGCTGTTGTTCAACATAATACTAGAAGTCTGAGCAAGAGCAATCAGACAACAGAAAGAAATAAAAGGTATTCAAATTGGAAAAGAAGAAGTAAAACTCTCTCTTCACAGATGACATGATACTTTATATGGAAAACCCAAAAGACTCCACCCCCAAACTACTTGAACTCAAACAACAATTCAGTAACATGGCAGGATATAAAATCAATCAACAGAAATCAGTTCCTTTCTTATAGCAATGAAAATAAAGAAAGGGGAATTAGAGAATCAATTCCATTTACTATAGCACCAAGAACCATAAGATACCTTGGAATAAACCTAAGCAAAGAGGTAAAGGATCTGTACTTGAGGAACTACAGAACACTCATGAAAGAAATTGAAGAAGACACAAAAAGATGGAAAAGCATTCCATCTTCATGGATCAGAAGAATAAACATTGTTAAAATGTCTATACTACCCAGAGCAATCTATAATTTCAATGCCATCCTGATCAAAATTCCACCAGCAATTTTCAAAGTGCTGGAACAAACAATACTAAAATTTGTATGGAACCAGAAAAGACCCTGAATGATTAAGGAACCGTTGAAAAAGAAAAACAAAACTGGGGCATCACATTGCCCCAGATTTCAAGCTTTACTACAAATCTGTGATCACCAAGACAGCATGGTACTGGCACAAAAACAGATACATAGATCAATGGAACAGAGTAGAGAGTCCAGATATAGACCCTCAACTCTATGGTCAACAGAGCAGGAAAAAATATCCAGTGGAAAAAAAGACAATCTCTTCAATAAACGGTGCTGGGAAAATTGGACAGCTATGTATAGAAGAATGAAACTCAACCATTCTCTCACACCATACACAAAGATAAACTCGAAATGGATGAAAGACCTCAACGTGAGGCAGGAATCTATCAAAATCCCGGAGGAGAACATAGGCAGTAACCTCTTTGACATCAGCCACAGGAACTGCTTTCAAGACACGTCTTCAAAGGCAAAGGAAACAAAAGTGAAAACAAACTTTTGGGACTTCATCAAGATAAAAAGCTTCTGCACAGCAAAGGAAACAGTCAACAAAACAAAGAGGCAACCTACAGAATGGGAGAAGATATTCGTAAGTGACACACAGACAAAGGGCTGATATCCAAGGTCTATAAAGAACTTCTCAAACTCAATGCCCCCCAAAAAAGATAATCATGTCAAAAAATAGGCAGAAGACATGAACAGACAGCTTTCCAAAGAAGACATACAAATGACTAACAGACACATGAAAAAATGTTCATTATCACTAGCCATCAGGAAAACTCAAATCAAAACCACATTGAGATACCACCTTACACTAGTTAGAATGGCCAAAATCAACAGGACAGGAAACAGTAAGTGTTGGAGAGGATGTGGAGAAAGGGGAACCCTCTTTCACTGTTCGTGGGAATGCAAGTTGGTACAGCCACTTTGGAAAACAGTGTGGATATTCCTCAAAAAATTAAAAATGGAGCTACTCTATTACCCTGCAATTGCACAAGGATTCACTGTTTATGCGTCACACCCAGTGCTCCATGGAATACATGCCCTCCTTAATACCCACGACCAGGCTCACTCATCCCCCCACTGCTCTCCCCTCCATAACTCTCAGGTTGTTTCTCAGAATCCACAGTCTCTCATCTTTCATCTCCCCCTCCAATTTATCCCAATTCACTTTTCCTTTCCTCCTCCTAGAGTCCTCCATTTTATTCCTTATGTCCCACAAGTAAGTGAAACCATATGATAATTGACTTTTTCTGCTTGACTTATTTCACTCAGCATAATCTCCTCCAGACCCATCCATGTTGACACAAAAGTTGGGCATCACCCTTTCTGATGCCTGCATAATATTCCATCATATATATGGACCACATCTTCTTTACCCATTCGTCTGTTAAAGGGCATCTCAGTTCTTTCCACAGTTTAGTGATTCTGGACATTGCTGCTATGAACATTGGGGTACATAAGGCCCTTATTTTCACTACATCTGTATCTTTGTGGTAAATACCCAGTAGTGTAATTGCGGGGTCATAGGGTACCTCTATTTTTAATTTTTTGAGGAAACTCCACACTGTTTTCCACTTTCTAATCCAATCCAGGAGTGATTTGATCCAATCACGTGACGAATAAGTATGGAGACCAGATGAATTCAGTTCTCCTGACTCCAGACCTTTAATCCTTCCTCTGTACCTTGATACCATTATTAAGAAAACCAAATATTCTCTGTCCACATATTAGTGGAAACTTTATTTTCTTCAAATAGCAGTCCTTAAAACTCCAAGTCTGAATTTGTTACTCTTCTACTGAGTTCCATGCAGATGTAGCAGGTGAATGTATTAATGGCTCCCCAGAGCCTCAGTACTGGGGTCACCCACATCCTATAAGCCCCTCCCACTCTGACTTTGGGCTTGTCCACATGACCTGCTTTGGCCAATGAGACATTAACAAACATAGTGTTCTTCAGGGTTGAAGCCAGGCTTACTCAGTGGAGCTTGTTCTCTCAGAAAGCTTCCTCGTGTGAAGAAGTACCATATATCCTCTTTGAGGATGGAAGACTGCATGGAAAGAAATATTCAACTGTGTCTGCTAAGTCTATCCTCTGATCTACCGTCCACCTAAAGGCAATCACATGAGTGAACTCAGGAGAAATCAGCAGAAGAGACACACACACAACTACAGAATTGTGACAAACAACAGCTCATGTTGTTTTAAGCCAATAAGTTTGGAGTGGTTTCTTTTCCAGCAAAGATACCTAATACATTCAGAACATTCTGAGCACCTCTATTTTTTTTTAGATTTTATTTATTTATTTGACACAGAGAGAAAGATCAGATCACAGGTAGGCAGAGAGGCAGGCAGAGAGAGAGGAGGAAGCAGGCTCTCTGCTGAGCAGGGAGCCTGATGTGGGGCTCCATCCCAGGACCCTGAGATCATGACCTGAGCCAAAGGCAGAGGCTTTAACCCACTGAGCCACCCAGGCGCCCCTCTGAGCACCTCTTATATAGCAAAGGCTGCACTCCATCCATCTTTGGATTCAGAAAAGTTCAATCTCCTTGATCCATAGACTGTGTGGTGTTTTTTGCAGTCCACGATTGCTATGTTAGCTTGGATCTCAACTCTTTTCACCTGAATCCAGTCTATATTTCATTGTTCTCCCATTTGTCTCCTCCTCTCAAGCTTCCATCCTCTTTCCAAAACGCTGGTATATTCAGAACCTATCAAGTTGTATCAGACAGCATCAGCCTTCCAAGGGACCCAAAAGAGATCTAGAACCAGTGCACACAGGATTGCAAGAAAATGTCCATATATAGTCTGCAATCTCACCCTAAAGACCAAGCCAAGCCAGAACCCAACTGCCTGTTAGGTGCATCAGGGAACAAGAAGGAGCATGATTAGAATGTTATACATCATGATGTGTACTATTTAGAGTTTTAATTTAAGTTAAAAGCCATTGAAGGCTTTAAGTCCAGAATCACAGTTTACCTTGCTGCAGTGGGTTGGAGGAAAGGAGAAGTGAGAAGTACAGTCAAGGGAACTTTAAAGATAATTCAGTCAAGGGACATTCATGAGGTTTTTTATAGCTGTGGTTGTAGGGATAATAGTTTTAAAATATATTTATGAGAATTTTACACATCTTCATTTTTTCCTGGCTAGGGAAAGATGAAAAATAAAGAGGGAACAATATATGCAGGTAGGTAGTTAGACATGTATGTAGGTTGATGGGTAGATAGGGGAAGGAAAGAAAGAAAGATGTAAAAAAGAAAAAAAGAAGGGAGGAACAAAAAAGTCAGGCCCTGTTCTCAACATTTGTCTCATTCAATTCTCCTGACAACCATATGAGGTAGTATGGCAGACTATTGTGCCACTATGAATTATTGTTAAAAAGTATTCTTTCCCTCCCCAACCTCCACCATGCTGGAGTATACTTCACTTCAGGTGAGCTGAACCATGTGACTTGCTTTACACAATGTAATGTTAGCAAATGAATATAACAAAAGACTAAAAAAAATGTACATTTTAGCTTGCCCCTCTGTGCATCTGCCATTGCCATGAGAGAATTTGGAAAATCCAAGCCTTTGGTCCATGCTGAAGGATGACAGACATATTGAGCAGAGCCAGCCCAGGCAATCCCATTCCAGATCAGCTGACTCCCAGCTAGACTGCAGATGTGTGAAAAATAGAAGGTTAACTGTCCTATTCCAATGAGATCATGCCATTGCTTGTTACACAGCATATTGCAGTAACAACTCACTGATGCAGGGTATCATTGTTATCCCTGTTTCACAAATGAGGAAACTGAAACACTGGGAGATTAAATAACATGTCTGGTGGTGACTGTTATGTCTCCACTCAGAATAATCACAGAGAATGAGGATGCCATTAACTGAGATAGGGTTGAGAGGTAGGGCTGTGGGCTAAAATGATGGACTTAAGTTTGGACATGAACTTAAGTTTGGACATGGATGTTGCTTGCAAAATGAACAGTGACTATGTCAGCAGGCAGAGGAAGGTGTGGCTGTCCTGTCTGGAGCCCTTAACATGGTTGAGACAGCTGGAAAGGAAAGGGTGCTGAGGGAGAGGAGCTGAGGCCTGTGCCTCCTGCCTGTGAGCCATCCTGGTCCAGGGACTCAGTCTCGACTCCCTTGCACACTGCAGCACAAGAATGAAGAGCAAAGCCTGAATGATTTTTAAGTTGCTCCATTATGAGAAATAATCACTAGGTTGGGAATAAACTGAGAAGTCCTTCCAGTACACCACTAGGTTTCTCCTTCCCATTGTGACTCAGAGTCACAACATACATTTTCCACATTGGAATAAATGACAAACACCAGCTGGAACAGAACTCTTAGTTCCATTTGCTTTCACTTGAACCTGGTGATTGAAGAATGCATGACCACCTTGTTTTTGCAGAAGTCCCTTTTCATCTGCCATCCTTTCCTGTGTGAGGAACTTCAGTGTGCCTCACCTGCTGCCCTGCCTTGTTTGTGGCAGTCTTGGATTGGGTTGTCTAGAAGCAGAGCCCATGGTGGGATGCTTGCAAAAATGCTTTCCTGAAGAAGTGTTCCCTGGAGAAACTAGTGCAGGAGTGAGGAGGGAAGCAGGAAAGAGCAGAGGAAGCAGCCCAGCAAAGGTGGGTTTCAGGTGAGCTCCAGCCTCAGGTTGACCCCTGTGGTCCCTGAAGTGAGTGACACCACAGAAGTTACGGTGTCCTGGAGGAACAGGTTCCATACCCCAGTCACTGGCCATGGGCCTCTAGTGAGTCAGCGGGCCCCCCCAAACATATCTAGGTGAAGCTGCTCCCCTTAGCCAAGGAGCACCCCTTCAGAAAGGTGTGAGTGTGAACTCCTAGCAGCCAACATTGCAAGAATAAGAAACAGGTATGTCAGCCCTATGAGGGAACTGGGAAGGACACCAACAGCATGTACTATAGCAGGAATCCTCTGTTTGATATAGAGAGGGGGCTGGCTGTCGCATTAAAGCCATGGCACTGGAACCCATGTCCTACATTTTAACACACACTCCTAGACAGGGTCTGAAGGAAGTTAGTGTGGCTTCCAGGGTGAATGGCATCATAAAGAAAATGCAAATGACAATCTCAAACAGAAGTAATGCCACAGTAACACACATCCACTCTACCTGCAGATGCATTACTGAAGACGTGCCGAGAAGCACTTCGCAAACCCATGTGGGGTTCTCCCTGTGGCCTTCCCCTTGAGTTCAGACATGGGATCCACCCACCATAAAATACTTCATTCCCTAAACACCATGAAGTACACTCATCTCACAAGAAGAATCGCTTCCCTAGGTGCTAAAGTTCAAGTACAGTTTTGACTGTTTCTTGTCCATAATCTCTGTGGCCATCAACACAGAGCACAGGGAGCTCTGCCACCAGAACACGCCCCCAGGAAACCATAGCTGCCTGAGGCTGGGCTGTCTCTTCCCTTTTCTATGGATGACCTGAGCATTTAGGAGGGAATAAAAGGAAAAGGAAGGAGACTTCCAGAAATGAAACACAGAAAATAGTTACTTTTGCTGCATGATTTCAAGAACCAGATTCAGTAACAGAGCTGTTGACAGGAAATGTTAAAGTCCCCACAAGACAGGTCACACACAGAAACATAAATGAAATTGCAAACAAGACACATGCACAAGCTTGGCTTCACCTACACTTTTTGTTCTAGATTCCCAGTTTCCACTGTTAAGTTTTTCCCTCAATGATACTTTGCTGGGATGAAGAAAGAGGTGGGCCAGTGTCAGTCACATCCAGGCTCATCTGCCTACTTCTCCCACATCCCAGCCAAATTCAAAGGCCTGAGTTTTTTCAACCTCCCTCCTCCCACCTCTACTTTTGTCCCTAGTGCTGTGTTCCTAACTCACCAAGGGGCTGAGCCACACTTGGGGTCCGATTGGATGACAGGAATGAAGTAGTTCAGGGTTCAGATGAGGTCTCTGAGGTCACATGCTACAGCAACCCAGAATTACAGAGACCCTGTGAAGCCCCTGTCCACCCAGCTCCTATTAGAGACAAATCTCAAAACTTCCATCATTTTCCTAACCATTATATCATTTAGTTTCTTCATTCAGATGAACTAAGTTTGTCTGGGATGTCTGGAGCAGATAGTGCCACGATGACCTAAGCCTCAGATTCACGTTTCCATGCAGCTCAGATGGAAAGACCTCGGATCCAAAGTGGACAGGCCATGTGGGAGAAGCCAGGTAAAATCCATACCTCCTGGATGAGTGGCATACCTCCATGTCCCATACGAAGAAGGCCCAGCCATGCCAGCCTGCTGTGTGTGTGTGTGTGTGTGTGTGTGTATGCACGCGCGCATGTGCGCCTGCGCATGCATGCATTTCCTAAACCACTCATTAAACCAGGGGTTTGGGAAGTTTCAGAAATTCCTTCAATTACCTCATCAAGCATGGAGGAATTCAGTGTTGGATTCTGGCATTTAAAAGTGTTAGCTTCTTAATTTTTATTTTCACACAAGTAAGTTCCAGTTAATAGTGATTAACTATTCACCTTCATCATTGGAGAAGTAACATGGGACTCATGTTTCCACAGTTCTGGTTTGAGGTGGCTTTGTCTTGGTTTTCTGCCTAAAATGTCAAGAAAGAAGTGCATTTCTCATTGCCCTCTGAGGCACTGTAGAGTGAGCAAGGAGGGGGCAAGCCTTTAAACACAAAGTCTTCCCATTCTGGCCTCAGTTGCTGGTACAATTAATGTAACACTTGTACCAAGGTGAGAAGCTGGAAATTGAATATGTTCAGTAAATGCCAAAATAATTTCTTCTCTTCTTTCATCTGTTACCCCTAAAACCCAGGGGCATTTGCATGGCATCTGTTTGAGAATGTCAGTGAGCAGTGAAGTTTCATCAAGGATGATGGCTGATCATACATCAGAGAACTTCATGATGATTTGATTTAATGTGATTGTGCCTGATACTGTCTGGCAATGGAATCCTGAGAAATGCCCAACAGCCTACCTGGGGAGATGTGTCTCCTTCAATCAGTTGGTTAGGAAGTAGTCCAGTGGAGGGAAATATCATTGTTGCTGAAGATGTTGGTCTTTTCTTTTCTTTTTTTTTTTTTTAAGATCTTATTTATTTGACACAGAGAGAGATCACAAATAGGCAGAGAGGCAGGCAGAGAGAGAAGAGGAAGCAGGCTTCCTGCTGAGCAGGGAGCCCAATTCAGGGCCCGATCCCAGGACCCTGAGATCATGACCTGAGCTGAAGGCAGAGGCTTTAACCCACTGACCCACCCAGGTGCCCCGATGCTGGTCTTTTCACTGCCACTGTCTACAACTTAGTGCATCTGGGTCTGAAGAAGATGGAGCAATGCCCTGCTGAAAGCACGTCCTCCAGCAAATTAGCACATGGTAGTTGGAGAAGATACTTATTAAATTATTTAACACACAAATCATGCTCTAGGAATTACAACCAAATGGCTTGTAGTTGTGATCTAATTATACCTTACAATGGCTGTACTGTCATTTTACTGAAAATAATCAGAAATCCCAGAAGTTCCTGAATCAGCAATTAGTGGTACAAAAAGTGAGGAAACTAATCAGTGTTCTTTTTTTTACCTAAGTGGGATTTTCTAACGGAAAGGAGCACAGAGTCCTGCAAGTAACTGAAACCAAGTCTAACTGACTTAAGAGAAAAGGTATTTATTTGAAAGGAAATAAGGTGGTTCCAAAACTTAAGGAAAGCCTGGATAGCAAGATTCAGAACATGAGCACAGACAGAGGGCATCAGGCAACCAGAACACAGCCAAGGTCACATTTCATGAAGCACCTGGTTAAGGCTGCAGCTCCTTTCACCTGCAGGACATGGACTCACCTTAGGACCATGATGCAATGGGTGGCAAGGGGGCCCAGCAGTGCTGCACAACAGTTACAGACTCTCTGTCACCCCACTTCCTCTTAAACCATCCTCATCCCTTTGTCTGCCTACCCCCAACTTAAAATCCATCATTGAAATATCTGATCAGCCTACCCTAAAGCAAGCATCTGTGTCCTACCTCCCAGGAGACAGGAAGAGGTGTCTGGCTTGGTCAGCTTACATAGGAGAGGGTGGAACCCTGACACACACAAAAGGGAGCCCCAAAGCAGAAGCAGGTTCAAATGCTAGATAGCCTAAAAAAGTAAACACTAAGACTTCAATTATGTGGTACAGAAACAAAATAAAATTTGAAGTTTCGCTAAGGATCTAAATAACTAAGATTGTTTCAGTAGTATAAATTAGCAAAAAATTCACTAGACTACTCTGGAAGAGTTTTGTGTTTATTTGTTTGTTTGTTTTCCCTCAATGCATTTCTGAGAAATAACTAGGATTGCTAGATTTACAGTAATTGGAGCTTTCAGATAATAACGACTAAAGTTGTTGCTTTTATGATATTATATAAAATGTATGCATACATTTTGTGTTGCATGGTTGTTGAACAAATTTCACTTGTGCTTGTTAAGGGCACTAGTGCAATGCTAGTCACTTCTCCTTTGATACAATGGCACTTAACCCTAGGCATACAGTCCTACTTACCTGTATCTTTAAGTGCCAGGTTAGCCAAACAAGGAAACTAACAAATCATCCAACAAGAAGCATAGCAGACCTCCCAGACTGAAGCCAAGGAACAACTCGACATCACTAATATTGGGCTTGCCGCTCATGCCCTGTGTCTGCAGGATGCCACGTCCACAGTCTGGCAGCATTGACTTCACCTGGGACCGTGTCAGAAATGCAGATTCTTAGGTCTCCATCCCAGCACTGCATTTCGACAAGCCCCACAGATACTTCTGGTGCACATGCAAGTTTGAGAGACCCCCTCTACAGCACCCAATCCCTGGACCGGAGTAGACTTCAAGGGCACCCACTGTCCTGTCTGGGGTGCTGCTCACCATCTCTGTCCACCTTGTCACCAGGGTCCCATTTCCACTTCTTTTTTTTTAATATTTTATTTATTTAACAGAGAGAGACACAGCAAGAGAGGGAACAGAAGCAGGTGGAGTGGGAGAGGGAGAAGCAGGCTTCCTGCCTGAGCAGGGAACACGATGTGGGACTTGAACCCAGGACCCCGGGATCATGACCTGAGCCAAATGCAGACGCTTAATGACTGAGCCACCCAGGTGCCCCCCCCATCTCCATTTGTTAGCAGGGATGGACCCAGTGTTGCGATTTTTTTTTCTCACTGGGTTCCCCGTCTTGACCTCACACCCTTGTGCTGTGGGCAGCCTCTGTGTTATGACATCCTGTTATCTGTCATCTTGTGATCTTCAAGCTCATTTTCCCCAGTGAGATTATATCAGGGACTCTACACAGGGTTTGCTTTGTATCACACTATTTCCCTTCCTCCTCTCTCGGACCCCTCTCCAAAGAAGCATGTGCAGGGAAGGATGGCCCAGAGGGAAGGGAAGTTCCAGCCTAGTTTCTGGACAGCTCCTAGCACCTCCCAGCGTGGGTCTTTCTGGTCAATTCCAAGTTGCAGACCCAACACTGTTGCCCTCCCTCTCCATCTGGACTTCAGGTCCACAAGGTAAACATGGGGAGAGTAGCCAGCCCACCCTCAGGGCAGTCCTCAGCAGGTGTCCAAGGCTGGGGAGTGGGAAGTGAAAGAGCAAAGAAGAAGGCTCAGACTTCCTCCTAGTGCTGGGCCAGGCTTATTCCAGTCCTAGGTGAGGAAGTGAAAGAGGAAGTGCCTGGCACAGGAAGTGCTGGACCTGGAGAAATCCCCATGCCTCAGTGAAGACCCTGCTCACAAGTGGACTTCTCTGGATCCTCTAGAGGGTGGCAGTCGGGGTTGTCTGTTGAACATACAGTCTTAAGGAACATGTGTGCAATGTGAAGCAGAGGAGAAAGAAAACCTGTGTCTGGACACCATTTTACTGGAGAGATGTATATTTAGTGGATTCCACATGGATTCCCAGACCAAGAGCCATATTCTAACATCTGCAGTGCAGGGAAGGCTTCTTCCCCATCCAGTAGAGTCGAGTAGCAATGCCAGCAAGTCTGACATCATCTGGCAGAGATTTCTGCCACTCAGTCTTAAGTATAAGAGAGTCAGCTGAGAATAAAATCCTTTATTTACTCTCTTCTGTTCTCAAGAGGAGAAATTTAAATTCTCGAAGGGACAAAGCTTGCATTTATCCAGGCCAGTTAATGAGGAATGCCTGACTAAATGTGGAGAATTCAGACTGCTTAATAACTCAGCTTTAGAATACCCAAAGGATTCCACAACTGAGCCAAGAAGAGCTTTTTTCCCATCAGTTATTTGTATTGTTTTAATAAATCCCTTCAGGTCAGAATCACTAGGCCCACCAATAATCATATCATTTAAAAAATATATTATCTACACTCTTTTTTTTTTCTTGAAGAATCAACACTGAAACCTTGAATGTGTTTTATAATTGATTTAGTTCTAAATTTAGATCTTTGGGACTGGAATCACTGAATGTTACTGAGAAGCAAGTGTAAGCTGAAGGTTACATGAGCAATTACAAGAATTCCTGGGTGTTTACGGATAGTGATAAATCCAATGATTTCCATGCTATCTGTGCTGTGCCTGGCAGAGCAAACACTGACGCCCCTTCCCAGCTCCTGCCCTGGCTGGATGTGTTCATGGCATCCCCAGCTGCATACCTTTCACTCCCTTCTCTGTTCCCTGTTGGGCCTCACCCACTGCTTTCTAGACCCTACTTCAGTCTCCACACTCAGCTCACTTCCCACTTCCACAGCAAAAGAACAGACTTGGTTTCCATCCCCAGACTCAATGTCTACAAAACAGGAGCAATGTCTCCCAGGATTGTCTGACAATTAAATAAGGAAGCACATACAAAAGAACTTGGTACAAAGCTTGACAAGCAGTAGGTTATCTCAGAAGCATTCACTTCCTGTCTCATTCTCTGTTTCTGCCTCCTGCTCTTTGTTCTCACCTTTGCCCCATCGGGTCATCCCCATGTCCTTGCCCTGCTCTGTCACCCTCTTCCCACACATTCTCATGGCCCCAGGATCAGAGGTGTTAAATAACAAAACTTCAACTGAGTAAATTTTAAAGATCTGATTAGCTTTATCAATCAAGTCATGAATCATGAAGCATCCCATCTAGCAAGTAGAAGGGAGCTCCAAAGGGCTACAGATAAGGAAAAACTTTTAAAGGTAAAGAAAAAGAGGGAAAAAGAGTTAGCAGCAAAGAATTGTTAGCAAAGAATGCATTGTTTTGGCAAGCTTGCCCTCCTTTCTTTTCTTAAAGATTTTATTTATTTATTTTTTATTTATTTATTTATCAGAGAGAGAGCATGAGCAGGGGGAGAAGCGAACTCCCCACTGAGCAAGCAGCCCAATGCAGGACTCAATTCCAGGACCCTGAGATCATGACCTAATGACCTGAGCTGAAGGCAGAC
This sequence comes from Ailurus styani, assembly GCA_002007465.1. NCBI lineage: Eukaryota > Metazoa > Chordata > Mammalia > Carnivora > Ailuridae > Ailurus > Ailurus styani. Next base: position 756,301 of record LNAC01000721.1, on the reverse strand, counting down.
ACTTAACCAACTGAGCCACCCAGGTGTCCAGAAACCTAGCACTCCTAAGGAGAGTGGAGGGCCCTATCAATTACATTTCCTAGGGCTCATCAGGAAACTCCCCTACGGACTGTTAAAGGATACGTTTTGGGGGGTTGAAACTGAGGTTAGGTTAGGCATTAAGTCGTGGTTTACTGACACGGCCCTTACTTAACCCAAGTGACATATGGGGCCTGTGGTTTTCATTTTGGTTTTTTGCTTTGGATTTTTTGTTTGTTTGTTTGTTTGTCTAACACTCCCTCCCTTTGATCAGACTCTCAGCTTACCTGAGATATGATCAACATTTAAGGCATGAACACAATGTCCAGCTACCACTCTGTGGTTCTCAAAGCTTCTGTTTTTATGTGACATCATGACATTTTTGCTTAATCTCTATGACATTCACAGGTTATGACTTGGTTTTTTGTTTTTTGTTTTTTTGCTTTTTTTTTCATGTTCCAGTCATAGGAGATCATTTGCTTGGTGGTTAGAGGCTGCAAGCACATTCACTGAAAGGTTTTAAGAGAATACAACACACCAGGGGGGTTATTATGATTATTATAAGGAGGATAATGCCCAATGTTTGGACTTCACTTCAGGGCCATGGTCCCTAAGACTGAAACCAGTCAAAACCAAATAAGTCAAAGAAAGACCCTGTGGAGGGAGTCACTGTTTTTTTGTTTGGTTGGTTGGTTGGTTTTGGTTTTTTGGTTTTTTTATTTCGTTTTTTCAGTGATCCAAGATTCATTGCTTATGGAGTCACTGTCTTAAGCCAAGCAGCTTCCTCCGTAATCTTTGTAATTTCCCCAGAAGTGTTATTCCAGGTATAGAGGTGGTGTTGGCTCCAGCAGACACCTGCTTGTTTAGCTAAAAGATAATCAAGGGCCATTCTATTAGCAAGAACAACTTTGGCCAGAGAGTCTAAGGATATTTATGGGGCAGCTATTGCTTTTGCAGTGAGTTTTGCAATAAGTTTAAGAATTAAGGAAAAGTTTCTGAATAATAGCCTCACATACCTTATCCCTAGCTGGGAAAGCAGAAACCTGCCCAAAAGAGGGACTCCTGAATCATGAAAGCCTCCTGATGGATCCTTCCTAACTTGGTGATGTGAATTTAAGGGAGTTGGCTAAGGAAATGTCTTATTTTACTTGTGGAAAGTTAGGGCCACCATTAGATTTTCTCCTAGCCTGAAATAAAATGTTGCTCTAAATTCCAGAGGTTGTCCCCCTTAGTAATGACCTGGGAGATACAGATGAGGCCATTATCTTTCCAAGTGAATGGCAGAATAAAGAAAAGGAAAAGAAGGACAAAGGGTTTCATGTTTAGTTAAAGTATGAAGTTTGATCCATCATCTTAGGTTGAAGCAGTCTACCTCAATGTCACCTACTTCTCTTCCTCCTCAATTTGATTTGGAAGCTTCCAGATCTATAGAAGACCTGGTGTCAGGTGGAGTGTCCCTCAGCGATGTGATGTGTACCCAAGGCTCAGTGCCTTCTAGTTTTGCAGCGTGTTTGTCATCAAGAGCACCTAGTAAGGTCCTTTCCAGTCGGTCTTGAGGGCCATCTTCCTTTGAGAACATTCCCAGAGTATCTCATTACCAGGCTCTAAACTGTAACCAACAGGATCCTTAGCACTGGGACCTAGGAAGGCCTATTTAACCAATTAATAATAGGCTTCAGCATAAACATCAGAGACTTGCAGTAGCTGGCCATACAAGCATGAGACAATAAGGCAGAAGGTTGTACACAGATAGAGTTCCAAGAAGTCTGCAAGATTTTCATTAAGTCTCAAGTGATTTGCCCAGTGAAGTGAGTGCTTCAATCACACAGAGATTACCGAAGGTATACCCCAAGTGAGAAACACATTTATTAACATTTTTTTTTCCACTGTGAGGGCATCAGCCTTGCAGCAGCGAAAGGCTTTAACTAGAAAACATACAAGCAATAAGACCATATTGATAACCATACTAGCTGGCAGCTGAATGAAGTCCAGTTGCAGGTGTTCAAAGTGTCTGGAAGGAGGAGGTCTGAGGTCTCTGGAGACAAAAACAGTTTTTCTAGGATTATGGACCTGATGAGTCAGACATTGTTGGTGGACTGTCGTTGTTATAGAAGTCTCTGCACCAATGTGTATTTATACTTTGAGTCATCTTAAGTGCCCTATGGTGGGTGAGGAATGTAAAAACCAAGAAGTGGTTTTTGTCAGGTAGCCAGGAAAAAACAAGCTTCTATCTTGGTTTTCTCATAGCCCTGACTTTTTTAATTTACTGCCGTTGTTTGACCATCTTACTTTCTGAGTCAGGAGAAGACTGTTGCCATGTTGCAAGGACATCAGGATGGCTAGTGTGGCAATGATGGGAACTTCTTTGTAGAGGCAGAATGGACTTTATCCACATGTGCCACAATCTTTCAACTTAAGGAAAACTTAGAATTACCTCTTATTTGACAATGCTTTCCATGCAATTGAATACGTCAAATAAGCCTAATTCATTTAGCAAAGTCTTTGGAATGTTCCAAGTCAAAAAGATTTAAGCAGACCAAAAGTTTTTAAAAAACAAAACTTTGTCCTTTTAACAGAGAGAAAACCAAATTCTAATTTTGCATCAGCTTACTTTTGATACTAATACTTATTTATTTTAACTTTAGTCATTCCTGACCATAAATAGATTTCCTGAACATTCTTTTTCTAGAAATCTTCTACAACTTTTTTTTAACATTCAAATTTTGCCCTGAGTTTTCCATCTTTAAATAACCAACCTCACTTTAGAACAAAATTATTTTTTCCCAGCAAAAATGTGTTTCCAGTTTTTATACTTTTTTTAACCAAAAACACACATTTTACTTTCCTTACATAGCAAATTGCATTCCTGATTCATATTTTTAACTTTTAAAAACCTAGTTTCTAGTGGAAGCTAAAAAGTAAGCATTTGTGAACAGTTTGCTATACCAGCATTCTTAAGATTGGCAAACTGATGAAGAAATGTCATAATTTTTAGAAATGTACTTTTTCATAGTGTAACCTTTTAACAAAGATATTTACAAACAGAACACAAAAGATGTTTACAAGCAGACCCAAATTTATCTTTAGTTTCTCTGTAATAAGACAAAAGTAGGTAAGCCTCTGTTCCATAATTAATGGTTTAGTATTCTGTCTTATTTGTAAATGATCTAAATATTTAATGGATTTAACTTAATTTATTATTAAACCTAACTTAGCAGAGTGCCTGGCTAGCTCAGTTGGGGAAGTGTGCACTCTTTATCTCCAGGGCCATGAGTTTGAGGCCCCTATTGGGGATAGAGTTTACTTTAAAAAAATTTTTAAAAAATGTAAATAAACCTACCTCAGCAAAACTTTAAGGTTTAGGTTAAGAAAAAGATTTGGGATTTAAATTTTTACCTATTTTTTTTATTTTAATTATGCCTATTTAATTGTTCTTAACAATTATGTGTAGATTACTCAAAATCTTATGAGACATTAAAGTCAGTCATTCTACACTGTTGGTAGGAATGCAAGCTGGTGCAGCCACTCTGGAAAACAGTATGGAGGTTCCTCAAAAAGTTGAAAATAGAGCTACCCTATGACCCAGCAATCGCACTACTGGGTATTTACCCTAAAGATACAAAGGTAGTGATCCTCAGGGGCACATGCACCCAAATGTTTATAGCAGCAATGTCCACAATAGCCAAACTATGGAAAGAACCTAGATGCCCATCAAAAGATGAATGGATAAAGAAGATGTGGTATATATATACAATGGAATACTATGCAGCTATCAAAAGAAACAAAATCTTGCCATTTGTAATGACATGGATAGAACTAGAGGGTATTATGCTGAGTGAAATAAGTCAATCAGAGAAAGGAAATTATCATATGATCTCTCTGATATGAGGAACTTGAGGGGCAGGGCACAGGGTCGTGGAGGGTAGGGAGGGAAAAATAATGAAACAAGATGGGATGGGGAAGGAGACAAACCATAAGAGACTCCTAATCTCACAAAACAAACTGAGGGTTACTGGGGGGTGGGAGGGTAAGGATAGGGTGGATGGGTTATGGACATTGGGGAGGGTTTGTGCTTTGGTGAATGCTGTGAAATGTGTAAGCCTGATGATTCACAGACCTGTACCCCTGGGGCAAATAATAATAAAAATAAATAAATAAATAAATAAATAAATAAATAAAGTCATTCTCCCAAGCTGTTTTTTTTTAATATTTTGTAACAAAGATCACATCAACATATTCTTTTACTAAATGCAGGCAGAAAAAAAAGTTTTAATGCTGATAATTCTAAAGACATGTCTATTTTGATTAAATCAACAAATGAATATTTTTCTATATGACATGGACTTGGAAAAAAAATGGGTTAGTTCTATTTTTTTGATCATTTTAGAACACCCAGTCCTTACAAGTGCTTGCCTTTAAACAACTAAATACAGCTCTTTGACAAATTAATTTTAGCAATGCCATCAGAGCTGGAAAAAATATCTCAAATTTAATATATATATATATATATATATATATATATATGGACATACACAGAGATAGGTATGAAGACTCTATAGTTACTAATATTTGTGAAGAAGATTTTTAAAATTTGTATTTGTCCCTAGAATTGAGCTTAAGTTTGGAGGTGCTAGAGTTTGGGTACAAGAGCCCTTTTAGAAGTTTGTCTTTTCAATTAACATATGATCTCTCTGATATGAGGAACTTGAGGGGCAGGGTGGGGGGTCGTGGGGGGTAGGGAGGGAAAAATAATGAAACAAGATGGGATGGAGAAGGAGACAAACCATAAGAGACTCCTAATCTCACAAAACAAACTGAGGGTTACTGGGGGGTGGGAGGGTAGGGATAGGGTGAATGGGTTGTGGACATTGGGGAGGGTTTGTGCTTTGGTGAATGCTGTGAAAGATGTAAGCCTGATGATTCACAGACCTGTACCCCTTGGGAAAAAGAATAAAAATAAAATTAAAAAAAAAAAGTTTGTCTTTTTAAAAGGCCTCTTTCCTTCTTTTTTTTTTTATAAAGATTTTTATTTATTTATTTGACACAGAGAGAGAGATTACAAGTAGGCAGAGAGGCAGGCAAAGAGACAGGGAGAGGAGGAAGCAGGCTCCCTGCTGAGCAGAGAGCCCGATGCGGGCCTCAATCCCAGGACGCTGAGATCATGACCTGAGCCGAAGGCAGAGGCTTTAACCCACTGAGCCGCCCAGGCGCCCATCTTTCTTTCTTTTTTTTGTTTTTTTTCTTCTTCAGTCTCAGGTGTTTGTGGGCTGTGTTCACATTTTAAAAACATGATAAGATGTATAACTTAGATGTATAAGGGACAGAGAAAAAAGTCAAGTCCTTCTAAGGACTTTGGTATTTCCTAAAGCCAATAATTTGCGAGCCATTTAAGATAAATAGGGGAATTATAAAGAATAGGTGACCTTTGAAGTGGATTTAGAAGTACATTTCTAGTTTTGTAAAGGTCTGTAAGATAAGGACAGTTGCCTTCAATTCCTCAAAGAATTGGGTTGTAACTTAAAGGACATCATGATTTACCTATTCAACTATATTATCTTTCATTTGTTTTTTTTCCTCTGTGTACATAGTTCTAATTTTAAATGTTCCTTGTAGTATTGAATAACCCCCCCCCCTTTGGTATAAGAAGGGACCCCAAAAAGGTGGCAAAGAATATTACCTGTTCAAAATCCAGAGGCACTCTCAATGAAAGCAAAAAGAAAGCCGGCAACCTGTACATTCCAGGCAGTTAGAAAGCCAAGCCCAGTTACAGAAACCAGACAAGCAAGAAGGTAGTAGGTATCTCTGGGACAGAGAGGATCTATAACCAATGGGTCTGGATTTGGAAAGGAAGAGACAATGAGAAATTTTATTTTCTTCTCTCAACAGCGTCCTACAGGCAGAGAGTTGGAAGAACAGATTGTAGTGAGAATTTTCCCTTCTCTGGCTTATTCCAGTTTTTCCAAGATCCCCTCTGCAGGCCCTGGTATCCACCAGTTTTCCCCTTAGCTGTTTAAAGGAATGATGTAGCACAGAACCCCCCTCAGGGTGGGATGGAAGGGACCCATTTGGGGGCCCTCCTTTGAAGGTAGATAAGGGGGAAGGTAAGGACATTAACTCGGTTTGTAGTTGTGCAGTCTCTTTAGAGTGGAAAAACCATTCAGGCAGGAGATTAGCAGAATGATCACTCAAAGGAGGGCAGAGGGGAGAAGTAGGAGTTTCATAGGTACTTCTTCCATCTTCAAATCATAAGCCTTTGGCAATGAAACTTTCAATGAAACTATTTGGAACTTTGAAACCTTTTGGAGGTTTCTACTTGCCAATTAAAACAGGTATCATGTTCTGTTTAATTTGAGGACCCTTACCTTTAAATGTACTTCTTAAAGGATCTTACCTAATTGGAACATTCCCCATAATGGCCATTGCATTTCTAGGTGGGAATTCTCCTGAGGGCTGGGAGCAGTTTGGTAGGACCCTAGCCCCAAATGGGATGTCACTCAACTTTCTGCCTGGCCTTATTTTGGGGCCTCAGACTGATAGCATCAAGCCAAGTTCCTCAAGACACAAAACAAGCTTAGTAAGGTGTTGCCATTTTGCTAGATGCCCATAACTTCTGGGACTATCATTCTTAGCTATAATAAGCAAGTATGCTAGCTTTGACTCTTTAGAATTTAAGGGTGCCATTAGCTAAGCTTTTGGGTCTCTTGGAGCCAACCAATACCTAAGTGATTGGCTGCAGGGTTGGGATTGTGCATATTTTCCAGTTCCCTCACTGCACAGAAGTTTTCTTGAGGTTTCCAGGTGACCTGGTGTCAATCTAAGCTATTCTGAGAACCAGCTTATCCTATCATAGGAGTCTTCCTGAGGAGGTGAGTGCTCTAGCAGCCTTTAAATGTTCCACCAATGCCCACCAATTTGATGACATTTGGCATCCGAAACCCCCATTAGCAGTAGCCTCTATTTACACAAAACAAAACAAACGTGTGCACTTTATTGCATCAGTGATAATCAAGAGATGTTACTGTATCATGGTCACAAGAAGGCCCTGTGTGCACCACCACTAGATCCCATGAAAACTTGCTGAAATTTTCGACCCAGAGAATTGTGGTCTGAAAACCTAAGAGCTTGGCTCTGAGCCAATCCTTCTGCCAGCCCAACCGGGAAGGAGGCAAACATGCAGCTCAATCGACTCCGGTCATAATCTTTTGCCAATGCACACTGACCCAACCTGTGAAGGAAACCCAATTAGATCAGGAGCTCTAAGGCAAAACATGCAGAGCTCAGAACCAAGGGAAACTTACCCACTCTGAGGGTTTGTGGGACCAGGCCTGTGTTTCTCATTGTCCCCAAATGCTGCCAGAAGTTCATTTCCATCCTGTTACTGTCACCAAATCTATTATATAACAAAAATTCATTCTAATAAATTTTAAAGATCTAACTGGCTTTATTAATCAACTCGTGAGTCAGGCAGCATCCCATCTAGTAAGTAGAGGGGAGCTCCAAAGGGCTCTCAATGAGAAAAGGTTTTTAAAAGTCGAGAGGGAGAAGAAAAAAGGAAATTATTAGCGAAGAATCAGTTATTTTAGGCAAAGTCACCGTCCTAAGAGGGGCCCAGGAATCTATCAGTACATTTCGTCATGCTGACCAGGAAACCCCCTTGGGGACTGGTTAAGGACTACGTTTCTGGGTGGTTGAAACTGCAAGTTTAGGTTAGGTATTAAGTCATAGTTTACTGACATGGGCCTTGAGTCACACCATTGTAGGCCTGTGTTTTTGGTTTTTTTAACAGAGGGAATTAAATTTCCTAAGTACCATGGTGGTAATTTTAGGAAGAAACCCACACGTATTCTCAGTATGGGCCTTCCAGCCACAGATCCCTTGGCCTCACTTCCCCATACAGCCCTCAGACACTCACCCGCCAAGGGAATTTGGGTCAGCACAGCCATGGGGCCAGAATGAGCACTTCTGACTGGTAACCTGTGGGTAATATTTGCAGAGAGTTCAGCTTGTCAACAGAGAGGAGCAGAACACTGAGACCACGTTTGCCTCAGGGCTAGAACTTCAGAGGCTGCTCCCCACCCCACCCCCAACCACCTCGTGCCCTGAGAAGCTTGCACTTAGGGCCAGACTGTGATTTTCCATAAGACCTGCCTCCAAGATTCAGTGAATGGTGCTTTTCATAAAAATAAAAATATGTGAGTGTGCACTGTTCTCCAACAGTGAGAACTTGTTCCAGAAACTTCATCCAAGCTCTATGCAGCATTTGGGTCCAAGCAGTGACCTGTAGCCACCACTTCATCCCTGCTTCATGGACAATGACCCACCTTCCTCTACTGCTCCCTTTCCACTGCTGCTCAAGGGCTTGGTGGCATCCCAAACAGGGCTTCTGAGGTCTCCAGGCATGAGCTTTCTTTTTTTTTTTTTTTTTAATTTGACAGAGAGATCACAAGTAGGCAGAGAGGCAGGCACAGAGAGAGGAGAAAGCAGGCTCCCCATTGAGCAGAGAGCCTGATGTGGGCCTTGATCCCAGGACGCTGAGATCATGACCTGAGCCGAAGGCAGAGGCTTTAACCCACTGAGCCACCCAGGTTCCCCTCCAGGGCATGAGCTTAAAAGAAACTTTGCAGTCGAGGTCCCTGGCATCCTTCACTGCAGACACTTTGTGTAATTTTCAAACCCAGGCCGTATTAACTCCCTGACTCATGTGCTTTAAACTTTAGCCCCCGGCCCTTGATGCTCATTGCCCTGTTCTAGAATCACCTGTGAACAATGAAAACTATGGACACCTGACCCCCCCCCACTCCCCCCACCCCGAGTGATGTCTGGCCCTGAATGGCTGTCAGAGGATCCTGCCCAGTGACTGGGGAGAGAACGGCTAGCTGGGCCATGAGCCAGACTCTCAGAGACACAGCTCAGAGCTGTCAGCCTCAGGCAGGCTGTGTGCCACTCCCTTTGTTCTGACCCCAGAGGGGACAAAGGAGAGAGTCCCTGTGCCACAGAGTGGGATCAGGGGGCAGTTCTGTCTACTTACGCAGGACACAGAGATCACAGATGACGGAGAATGGGGTGGGGTGGGAAGGGGAGAAAGTGAGGTGGGAATCAAAGGCAAAAGAAATGTACCTTAAATTAAAATCCCATTACAGCTTACAGCCCCCTGACAGATACTTGAAACATTGAGAGGGTGACCTTCCTCAAGGAATTCATGGCTGCCTTGGAGCCTTAATGCTTAAAAGTAACTTTATCTTGGCAGCAGCTGGCCCCTCAAGGTCCTGAAAGCCTTGCTTCCAGATTCCTTGGAGATTTGATCTATTCATAACCCTCATTAATTCAAAAGTACACAATCAGTCACTCCTCACAATCCCAGTGCAGCTCCTCCTACCCACAGGCCCTGTCCCGTGAATAGGGAAGGGGTGAAGTTCTAGGCAGGAGAGACAGGAGGCCCCCGACTCCCCTGACTGGACTTGGAAACTATTCCCGGCAGATGGAGATGCTGAGACAGAGTGGAACAAGAGATAGGGCAATGAACCAAGACGGCACAAGAATCTCAAGGCCAGTAGCTACCCTGTCAGTTCTCAATAGAAGACTGCCAGTAAAACCCTAATGGCAACCCGTTCAGGACCCTTTCACACTAGAGGGTTTTTTCCTTTCCTTTCTGTTCTTACCTTCATTTAACAAACTTTTACTTCACTTTGCCCTTTTATGTCCACATCCATGAGATAAGAACCCAGTAACCCTGTAACAACAGGAAGGAGGAACAGCCTGATATCTGTCCCTAAGACCAGATCATCCTTCACCTGTGGCTGCAGGAGCAGTGACCCTCGATGTGGCTCAGAAACAGGAAGGAACAGGTGAGACCAGACTGGGCCTGGGGGTGCCTTGGGCTGTCCCAGGGACTCAGTCATTAGGCCCCCTCCTTCAGGGCCCCCCTGAGATTTATCCTAACTCTTCTTCAGGGCCAGGCACCCAGACACAAACAACTACCAGTCCCTCTTAAATACATATTTCCTAATTAATTACTCTGGTGTATTTCAGGCACAGCACTGGCTTCTAAATTTAGACTACTGTCTTAACCCACTTTCAGCCACCACTGGGCATATTTAAGGTCTATATACTTCCATGATTAAAGCAAAATATGTTTTTATAAGTAGCATTTACCAGGAGATCCTGAAGTTTTAGAAAGAGGCTTCCTAACAAAATTCACCCAAAGAGCTTCACTTATTGCTCAGAGGGAAGGGATATTTTGGCGGACGTGATTTTTGGCTGACATGGACATACCACCAGCTCCCTTGTAGCCCAGTGTTCTGGCCCCTGCACTAACCCCAGAAGGAAGCCACCCACACCGCCCGCACCCCCGCCCCCGACAGCCCATGGCAATCACATGCTAATAATACTAATAGGTTCAGATAAGAATCACACATGGCTGCTAAAACCACTGGAGAAAGTGACTGGAAAACAGGGTAGTTACAGTTTTGAAGAATCTTCCTACAGATGACTTAATGAATTATAATAGGAGCAAGATCTATGGAGAAACCTGTCAGACTCTACCTTACACAAATGATCAAAATCAATGTCGCTAGGAATGGGGCAAATCCACATCATGTATCTCCTGATATGATGCCCTGAGAAGCCCAGAGCATCACCCATGTGGTGCTTCTGCCAAAAATGTGTACCTTGAATATAATTGTCAAGAAACCATTGGGCAGACCCAAATTAATAATCCAAATATAGTAGCGTATATCAACTGTTTTTTTTAAATCCTTATTTATTTTCTAAGTGATCTCTACACCCAACGTGTAGAGCTCACAATCCCAAGATCAAGAGTCCTATGCTCCACCAACTAACCCAGCCAGATGCCCCTATAATTATCATAAACAATAAAAGTGTGTTCTGTACTCTTAAAAAATATGAATGGCATTGAAGACAAAAGCAAAGCAGTTGTTCCAGATTAAAGGAGATTAAGGAAATAATAGTAAAATGCAAAGTGTAATCCTGCCCCCAAACCTGGACCAGATTGGGGGAAAAAAAATGTTGTCATGGACATTTTGGGGACAACTGGAATTTTTACAAAGAACTGACTATTAGTTAATGATAGTGGATCAGTGTTAAATTTTCTGAATTTGATCATTATGTTGTGTTTATATATATATTTAAAAAAAGAAAGAAAGAAAATCCTTTTCTTAGGAGTACTTCTTTCTTAGGTAAAAGTATTTAGGTGTAAAAGGCCATAAAATTCACACATCTCAAAAGGGTTAGCAAGAAATTACAATTAAAATATGTATATGTGTATATATAATTCTGTATTTCAGATGTCCTTCCTGACTCTTATAATGAAACCGCCTTTCAGAACACGTGTTTTCTTTCAAATTATTGTTTCTAAGGGTTTATGGACTAAAAAGCCAGAGAATAAGATTTCTTTGAATTGTATATAAAGTGAGAATTAATCAACTCTGGGTGAAGACTTGGGGACTTCCTGATGAATAAACTTAATGAATTTAATGTACTTGATGAATTTAATGTATTAAATAAAGCAGTGGACCTTTTGTCATCTACCTGAGCTATGTAGGGTCATTTTATACTTGCTTTTGGATTTCGGGTTGGTTGATTTCCTGGAAAAATAATTTTTGGATAAAGTGTATCAATTTTAAAACAATTAGTAATGATTAGAAAATTAATATTAAAAAAAAAAAAAACATTTCTAGCTGTGCCTGGGTGGCTCAGTCATTAAGCGACTGCCTTTGGCTTAGGTCATGATCCCAGCATCCTGGGATCGAGCCCCACATCAGGCTCCCTGCTCATGGGCTTCCTGCTTCTCCCTCTCCTACTCCCCCTGCTTGTATTCCCTCTCTTGCTGTGGCTCTCTGTGTCAAATAAATAAATAAAATCTTAAAAAAAAAAAGAAGAAAGAAAGAAAGAAAAAAACATTTCTTAGAAAATTTCAGAAATGTTCCCGAAAAGTTCTATGCACCACAATTTTTGTAGTCTATTTAAGGGAACCTTGCAATGGTTCTTTCTCTGAAGTATAAAAGAATTCAAAACCGTACGCTTGTTCTTCCATAAGTTAGAGCAGGTCATGTTGGGCTTTTAGTTTCTAAGTGTGCATATCAACCACACCTAGGAAGATCACAGAAGGAGTTGAATTTCCAGGAATAAGGCAGGATAGGGATCAGACCAAACTCGTACTGGAAAGAGTCAAAAATGCTTACTAAAAGAAATGTGGTTTTGGTTTTTTTTATTTTGTTTTGTTTTACTTCTTAAAAGCATTAAAGATTTGGCAAGAGAGTAAGGAAATAAAGTCCAAATAAAAGGGAAAACAAGATCTCTGAAAGTTATGTGGTACCCTAATGGTGTTTTGAATTAAGGACATTTGCCAATGTGGGCAAACTTGAACTTTTAATTTTATGTGTTTTTGCCATATGTATAAATGTGTGCGTCTATGTAGAAGAGAGAAATAAAGGCTGGCAAAATAAATGGCTGGCAAGTGGTATATTGTTGTGTATCCATCCAGTTTAAACCAGAGAAACAGAACCAAAAATAAATTTATATTCAGAGGTTTACAGCAAGGCGTTGGCCTGCGGGTTGATGACCCGGTTGGCAGAAGAGAGAAAACCCTCAGGAAAGGCAGGCTGGAACTCGCAGGTACAGGCAGAGTTTCTCCTTTCTCAGGGAAACTCAGTTCTGTTCTGAAGGCCCCTGGACAGACTAGATCAAGCCCACCTGTTACCTAGGATCATCTCCTTTCCTTAAAGCAAACCAACCATGAACTTTGATGACATGTACAAAATGCCTTCACGACCACACCCAAATAAGTGTCTAACTGAGGACAAAGGACTACCCAAGGTAAAACTGACCCTCTATTTTTGCAACGTATCTATAAGTTTGAAATCTTTCTAAACACAAGGTGTCGAAAACTGTGTTACCCAATTCCTTTCTCGAACCAGGGTGAAGTAGAGGAGTCAGAGGACACCCCACCCTCCTGCCTCACCGACCCACAATTCTGACCCTATGGTGAGTACAGCAGTGATTTAAGGACCAGAACTGTTTCTTTAACACCCTAATGAAATTAATTTGCAGCGTCTGTGATGGGGTGTTATGCCTCGGTCACATGAGGCAATGCTTCTCAAACTTCCATGTGACTCACTTGTTCCTCACAAAGAAGGAAAACAATCACATCTACAGAAAGAAATGGAGAGAATGAATAATTGAAAACAAAATAAGATATATAATTTTTCTTATTTATTTTTCTCTCAATTCCCACAAGCTAAACTGGACCAGAGGAATGTATTGTAGACACATGTTAGTATGATATAGGCTTCTCCCCCAAATAAAACTTCTCTGTGCTTTACTTTTATCCTGGCTTTCTTTTTTTGGAGGGGGTGGGGGCATATCCCAGCCTTCCCAAATAGCTCACTTCTTTCTTCTCTACCTTGCAGACTGACATGAGTGTTGTGTACACAGGCACATGAACACAGATGCTGTACTTATAACCATTAGTATTCTAATGAGATAAAGGTAACTGTCACTCACTCCATGGTCCATCAGCACAGGTACAACTGAGAGGTTGAGTTCAAACTGGCCTGGGTGGTCTGGGGTGGCTGGGCAGTCATTGGTGCTGCAGAGGTACTTTCAGTTTCTCCATGGGATCAGCTGGTAAGAGGAGCTTAAGGAAGATGTGAGACAAAGGTCGGTGAGCACAAGCAGGTGCAGGTAACAGTCTTAGGGTCTTAGGGTCTAGCCGGTGACATAGCCCTGACGAGGGAAACAAAGGCAAGAGAAATGTAGCTTAAATTAAATCTCCTTACAGCTTATAGCCCCACTGACAGATACCTGAAACTTGGAGAGCATGACCTTCCTCAAGAAACTCATGGCTGCCTCAATGCCTTGATGCTTATGTTTTACTAAAGACTAAAAGTAACCTTATCTTAATGGCAGCTAGCCCCTCAAGGTCCTGAAGGCCTTGCTTCAAAATTCCTTAGAGACTTACACAATTCCTAACCCCCACAAATGAAAAAGGATATAGTCAGTCACTCCTCACAATCCTAGCACAGCTCTCTCTGCCCCCAGGTCCTGTCCCTGTGCTATAATAAAATCACCCTTTTCCATCAAAATCATCTCAAGAATTATTTCTTAGCCATTCGCTCACAAATCCAAAAACTTCCAAGTTTCATCAATAACCTTCAACTTAGGGTATATCAAGAATAGCTCAACATGAAGCAGTTTTATTCTTGTGATGTCCCTCCGGTGCAGAAAACATGCTTCTGTGGAGGGGCAGGAACCAGAGGAGAATAGAATTACCTCTTAACTGTTGGTACCTTAATTACCAGCTATTGGCAAACAAGTACATTCAGACCCTGACTTCCCTAAGGCAGTTGTGTCAGCCCTCTTTTTACCCCATTAATATAAATTTAGGTCTCCATACAGGTTTCATTTCCTACAATTTGCGACATTAAAAACAAGTGGTATAATGACTGTTTTCAACTCTACTTTTTTTCCACATCCCTTGGGGATTCACCCTTCCTTGTCTCACTGAAATAATTAAGTCCAATTCCGTAAGACTAAACTTATAATGGGAGGAAATATTGACATCATTTTCTCAAAAACAACAAAAACAAGCTTAAGAGTGTCAGCAAGCCCTCTTGCTCAACTCTAGTCCCCAATAGTTAAAAAGACAGAAATAGATTGCTTAACTCATGCTCTAATTGAAACCTATTATGCTTCTTTCTTATCGCCCTTTCTGGAGGCATTGGCAAAGATGTTTTGCAATGACCAAAATGTTCCAGCCTGCAGACCAGAAAAGCTCTGATAACAAGGAAATGCCTAGAAGACCACGCCCCACAGGCCCTCTTCTCTGCCTGTGATCTTGGGCTGAGCACTTTCAACCCTACCCATAATCATGGGCTCTCTGCCCGCTCTCCTGCAAGTACCTCTCTGAACCTCTCTCTACAAAACTGTAGGTGTCCATCTTGGTGGTGGGGATGTTAAGGCTGATGTTAAGGCTTGAACCTGCCACCTCTCCTGACCAACAACACCTGAAATAAATCTTCCCTTTTCTCTTTCCTAAAACCTTGTCTTTTGAGCTGTTGGCTTCTTTTGCAATGAGTATATCCAAGTTTGTTGCACAACAGTATTGGCAAACCTAGCCAAGAGCTGCACTTCCAATTTGTCCAGCCCCTTCAGGACTCCCCAGGATAGAACAATGGCCATGGCAGTACACCAGGGCTCAGCTGTCCATTTCCTGAGTCAGTGGCTATGATAGATCAATCAGTAACAAGAGCAATTCCAGTTCATTCATCAATGCAGCTAACAATTACTGATCCCTCTTAGGTCCCATGCACTGTGAATCACAGTGAACAAAACAGACAATACATCAACTTTACATTCAGCTGTAGAGAGAGAAAAGAAGAAAAATATAAATGAGCCATCCAGAAGGTGCAATGGAAAAAATAAATAAACCAGGAAAGGAGAATGGGAAGGTGGAGAAAGGCAGGAGTGGAGGGGGTGGGGCGAGTCACAATTTTATTTATTTATTTATTTTTATTTTTTTAAAGATTGTATTTATTTATTTATTTGACACAGAGAGAGGGAGATCACAAGTAGGCAGAGAGGCAGGCAGAGAGAGAGGAGGAGGCAGGCTCCCTGCTGAGCAGAGAGCCCGATGCCGGCCTCGATCCCAGAACCCTGAGATCATGACCTGAGCCGAAGGCAAAGGCTTAACCCACTGAGCCACCCAGGCACCCAGGAGTCACAATTTTAAAGAGTGAGATCAGGAAAGGTTACACTGATCTTTAAGTAACTGCCCTTACTTGAAGTGGGGAACACCAGAGTGTTGGAGGGAGGTACTCAATCCACAGTGTAGTCTGGGGTATGAGCAGCTTGGGTGTCTTGGGCCACCTAAGCAGAAATGCCATCAGATAGATTTGGAGGTAGGTCCTGGTACCAATTAATAATTCTGGTCACCAATTCAGATGTGTGGATTTTTTTCTCTACACCATCAAGCCAAGTTCCAACACCAGCTAGGTATCCTATAATTTAACTCAATTCTGACACTACCTACCTGGTGATTGTTAAGGGCTCAATCCTATAAGACATCACACCCCACTTCAGATGCTTGTCACACATACAGGTTATCACCTGTGCTTCTGACCAGCCTGCTAGAAACTGGAGGTTCCAACAACCCCCTCCTTGGATTCTATTAACTTGCTAAAATGGCTCACAAAATTCAGAGAAACATTATCATTCAAATTTTTTTGTTTGTTTTGTTTTTTGTTTGGTTTGGTTTGGTTTGGTTTTTTTGTTTTTTGTTTTTTTGGTTTGGTTTGGTTTTTCTTTTTTATAAAAAGACAACTCAGAAACAGCCAGATAGAAGAGATGCACAGGACCAAGTATGGGGAAAGGGTATGGAGCCCCCTGCCCTCTCCAGGTGCACCTTCTCCCTGAATCTTTAGGTGTTCATCAATCTGGAAGTTCTCCAAACCCCATCCTTTTGGGTTTTTATGGAGGCTTAATTGCATCGTCATCAGCGATTGAAACATTGGCCAGTGGCAAGTCGTTCAGCTCCCATTATCTTTCCTCCCTGGAATTCAGGAGAGCTGGGACTAAAAGTTCCAGCCAGTCCTCTAATCACATGGTTGGGTCCCCTGGCCTCCTTAGATGGGGGTCCAAAAGCCATTAACATCACAAGAGACACTCTGAGCTCTCAGCACTTAGGAAATTTTGAAGGTTTTAGGAGCTCTGTGCCAGAATCAAGGACTAAAACCAAATACACATCTCTTACTATAAATCACACCATCACAGGAGGTAAGTTGGCAGTTTTGAGCTAGACCTATCTGGTGGCCCTGTGGGCACAGAGCTGGTATTAAATCCATGAGACTGAACCACACTCTGAGGGGAGGGATGCACCTGGAGGTAAAAAGAGGTACAACTCCTGAGCCTGGGTGAACCCCATAGGACAGGCCTGGATTCGATTCTCGATGAGGAGGCCAGACCTAAAATTCTTCACTTGTAGACCATCAGAGATAAGCAATACTTCTGATGTCTTGGAATTAAGAAAAGAATCAAGATCATACTGCCCTTTCTAATCTACCTGCAGAGAGCCCTGGAGAGAGAAGCCAGGCAGAATCTGGATTCCTGGTCTCTATCTCCCTGCAATCTGAGACAGTGTATTGTGTTGAAGTATCTGTGTATATGTGTTTCACCTCATCAGACCCAGGACTTTGGGAGGGAGGGACCTGAGCTTTTAGATCTCTAAAGTCAGTACCTGACATCCTGTGTGCCATGAGTACTTACTGGATCAGTGATTAATAAATCATGTTATCACGGAATTGATACTGTTTTTCATGGAGGATAAATGAGTACTCGGTGGATCTGCCAAGATGGAGCTCAGGTAAAAGATTGTAGTAATAGGAGGAAGCAGCCATCAGGGGCACCACCAGGGGGCTCAGGCCCAGCTCTAACCACACTTGTAGACATTCACAGATAAAATAAAGCACAAAATGCCACTGTTGACGGAGAACTTTCTCTTCGGTACCTGAACCTGCATAAGTCAGACATATCTTTCTAAGGAACTTTGATGGTCTGTAATCAAAAGTCTTTGTAGCCTTTTTAGGGGCAAAGGACAGGCCATTCCAAGATGGACCACTTTGAGATTAAGATTATTTTGAGTTAAAAATCAATCAAAACCTAGCATATTGAGGAAAACGCTTTACCTCCCCTACAACTACCTAAAAAGAATTTAGATAGAAGACCTGCTGCAGGAAGAGGGATACCACCATAAATAACTAGATTTTGATATAAACTAGGTGTCATGGGGAGGTACCTAGCAAGTCCTGTTTGATTTATCTGTTGTGTCTATTGTTTCTGTGAGCCCAGCTAACATTTGTTACCAAACTTTTGTTCTTTCTCATTCTTTCTGAGGATAATATTCCTTCCCTTTGAAGTCCTAGACCCTAACCCTTCTCCTTAGTTCAAGATGACATAGTTACTTCAGTTTGCCTGACCATCTTTGGAATTTCCTTATCTGTGTGTACCCCCCATACATACAAAATTAAATTATATATTCTCCTGTTAATCTATCTTTCAATTTGATTCTTAGTTCAACTAGAAAGATTTAGAAGGGGACAAGAAATTCTTGTTCCCTGACATGGTAATTTCAATTCTAGGAAGAAAATAATCCAAAATATGCACCAAGGCTGTTTTTTCCAATAATAGTGTATATCCCATTATTACTCTTTTTAGGGAGAAAAAAAAAAAGCCTGTGAACAGCCTAGAGTTCTAGCATTAGAAAGAAAGTTAAGCTATGAAATAACTAGTTGAATAGTTACTAATAAATATGATTGATTGATTTATAACATATTTATTAATAGCTAACTTTAGCAACTTAGTTGATAGAGCAGAGCTTTCTGAGATAATTTAACACATGAAAATGTTCATGACATAATGACAATGCAGAAAAGCAGCACTGAATTACAATCATCACATGAGATCAGCGTGGACAACTGTGCATTCAGTGCATACAAGTCCAGTGACACGCATGCACAGAATTCATATTCTTTATACTTCCCTTTGTTTGCTCATTTAATTTTATAATAAATATGTGTACTCCTTGGATTAAAAAATATAGAACTTTTATTTTCAAATATGGGGAAGAGTTGGATAAATCTGCTCTTTGTCTTTTAGAATCAGGTTTTTCCTCACCTCATAGTGCTGACTTTTTTCCAAAAATTAAAAATAGCTTGAGAAGTGGGGGGGAGGAAGGACAAGGAGGGAGGGAGGGAAAGAAGAAGGCAGGGGAGGGAAGATGAGGAGAGGGGAGGAAGCTTTTGCAAGTTAAAAAGGAAAAAGGAAGAGAATCAGAAGCAACCATTCTAAGTAGTCAAGGTCTGTCCTCCTCAGTGTGGCATCCATCCTTCATTCCTGTGCCTGAGACCTCCTAAGACTTCCAGAGGTGGCTCCCTGTGGCAGTCAGGCTGACCTTGTTTTATTATGTTTCCCAGTCACTGCATTCTTCACACTGGAGGTCTGCTGAAGCCCTGCCTAGAGCAAGTCTGTTGGAGCGATTTTCCCACAGCATTTGCTCTCTTCATGTCTCCGTATTACATTTTGGTGATTCTCGCAATAGTTCAAACTTTTTCATTATTATCAAGCTCATTATGGTGACCTTAGATCAGTGATCTTTGATGTTACTGTGGAGTCTGAAGGTGTGGCTGAGTTGCTGCAATCTCATGATAAAACTTTCATGGATGAGGACTTGCTTCTTATGGATGGTTTCTTTTTTTTTTTTTTTTAAGATTTTATTTATTTATTTGACAGAGAGCGAGAGAGACCACAAGTAGGCAGAGAGGCAGGCAGAGAGAGAGGAGGAAGCAGGCTCCCTGCTGAGCAGAGAGCCCGATGCGGGCCTCAATCCCAGGACCCTGAGATCATGACCTGAGCGGAAGGCAGAGGCTTTAACCCACTGAACAACCCAGGCGCCCCAAAAGAAACGAAATCTTGCCCCAGTCAATGTTTATTTATAGATTTTTCATTTGTGGGGCACCTGGGTGGCTCAGTGGGTTAAATCCTCTGCCTTCAGCTCAGGTCATGCTCTCAGGGTCCTGGGATCGAGCCCCGCATGGGGCTCTCTGCTCAGCGGGGAGCCCGCTTCCTCCTCTCTCTCTGCCTGCCTCTCTGCCTACTTGTGGTCTCTCTCGCTCTCTGTCAAATAAATAAATAAAATCTTTAAAATAAATAAATAAATAAACAAACCTTGACCTATAGTTCATGTTATTCATGCTTAAGTGTTTAGAGGTGAGATTATACTGATGTCTTTAAATTATTTTGAAATGCATGAAAATAAGATGGCTTGATAGATGAATAGAGAATGGACAGATGGATAGGCATGTGATAAATAAGTACAATATTAATGCAAGAATCCAGGTAGTAGGAATATGGATGTTGGCTATAAAATTTCTCTAACTTTGTTCACAATAGAACATGTTCACAATAGGATGTGAGGGAAAATGCATTGCCCTCCCAATCTCCCCACTTCACCTTTGGCCACTCCCTCCCCTCCGCTCCCCATCTTTCCCGGCTCCATCTCCCCTCCCTTTCTTCCTCCCCTCCAGGATCACAGACCCCTTAGCTCCTACTTGGTAACAGTGTTTTCACTATGTTTCAGGCAAACCAGTGGTAGAACAGAGCACTGGCCTGGCTGGCTCCCATATTATTCTGACACTTGTTAAAATGTTAAGGAAGACTTTATTCAATACTATTGCAATAGGGGTTAAGATTATCCAAACAGGTGGGAGGCCTGGGTGGCTCAGCGGGTTAAGCCTCTGCCTTTGGCTCAGGTCATGATCTCAGGGTCCTGGGATTGAGCCCAATGCTCTGCTCAGCAGGGAGCCTGCTTCCCTCTCTCTCTCTGCCTGCCTCTCTGCCTGCTTGTGATCTCTCTCTGTCAAATAAATAAATTAAAAAGAAAAAAAAAAAGATTATCCAAACAGGAGAGAAAGACTGAGCTCAACTCTGAAGACAGCAAGGACAAATGGGGATTTACAGCCAAGGTGGGTGGAGGGGGTGTGTGTGTAATTCTTGCTACACGGACCTAACTAGACTCTCCCAAAAGACTAGACATCAAAGTTGGGGGCAATGAACCTGAACAGATGTCAAGGTTGCAGGGTTCTCACTAGGACAGGGTTAGCAGGCCAGCAGGGCAAGGACAAGACTGGGCAAGGCCCAGGCTTAGTGGAGAGGCAGTTTGGAGGTGCATCACTAACGCAAAGTCAGTCCTTGTCACTAGGTTCAGCTCCTGTGTGAGTGGTAAGAAGGGGAACCAAGGGACACCATGGAGAGGGTAAGGCTGCCCTCAGTGGCCTCAGAAGTCAAGATCCAACACCGAGTGCACCCAGACAGGAACAGGAATCGCTCTGCTGCCCTGTGCAGATTGCTAAATGAACTGGAATTCAAGTTTGCACAAACACTGGGAGGGAAGGCAGAGCAGCAACCATTCCATGGATTAGAAAAGGAAATGGACCACACTGCAGAAATGCCAAGGGGATTGCTCAACCTGACTCAGATGCATCTTATTTTCTTTGCTGCCAGGGCTGAAGCCCAGAGAAACTTCAGAGCACCCAGCTGCACAAGCCACCCACCTGTGTCCCTGGACGCCCTCTCCCAGCCCCAGCCCCCTTGGCTGAGGTACTGCAGACACCAGAGCTGCTCTGGTCAGCATGCTGCTGTGGAATTAAAGATTAACCTGTAATGTAAAGCAATGGGGACTATTTACATGGTGGACCCTGGACAAAAGCTTCCAGAAGATTCTCTTATGCAAATGCAAAACAGATATTGGCCACTGTACTCTCTCCTGCCTCTTTCCATAGGGGCTGCCAATAGGCTTACCTGTGAGTATCACAGTTTCGTAAAGACAAGGCATCAATCCCTATCAGAGCCCTAAGTGCTCTACGCCAAGGTTTAACTGCAAATTTTAGAAGTCCAAATGTTCAGAAGCTCCATTCTTGGTCAACTTGATAAAATCACTTGCTACTTTAGGCAATGTTTTATGCACTTGGTGACTTATTTATTATAGCATTATTGAATATTCACTTATTATTTATTACAGAGAACATCTGTCACTCTCTCACTTAATTTCTTTCCTACTAGTTCAGATCATGGGATCAACAGCCACATGACCAGTCTTGTGGAAACAGGGTTTTTCCCTTCGTCTGGCAGAAGGGAAACACACTCACCACCTGGACACAGGCTCTTTTCTCCATGGTGCGTAGGTGCTAGAAGCCCCATGCCTCAGTCTTGAGTTCATTATTTCTCTCTAGGTCTCTACTAGCTTATCCTTGAAGCTGGAGGCTACAGATGAGGGCTGCTCCATCATTTTTTTTTTAAGATTTTATTTATTTATATGACAGAGAGAGACAACGAGAGACGGAACACAAGTAGGGGGAGTGGGAGAGGGAAAAGCAGCTTCCCGCTGAGCAGGGAGCCAGATGCGGGACTGGATCCCAGGACCCCAGGATCATGACCTGAGCCGAGGGCAGATGCTTAATGACTGAGTCACCCAGGCGCCCCTGCTCCATCATTTTAAACCAGGTTGAAGCATCACCACTGCAGTCTGCTCATCTCCATGGGTTCTGACCCCCAGACACTACTATTAACAAAGAAGCCCACCTCTTCAAATCTGTTACGTTTGCCCAAGGTCATTCAAATGGCTGGGGCAGATGTGCAGCCTTCTGCTTCTTACCTGATACACCGCAAAATGCTCTGGTTGCTTCTGTAGACACTCTCTGTTAGGGTTAGAGATGTGGCACATGCCAGAATCCTAACAGAGAATTAAAAATAGGCAGTGTAACAGACATGTAGCAGCACTTGTCAAGTCACAACTCTCCACCACACTCACATCTGCCATCATGCTCTCTGGCTGTTTGGGTCCCTGCACTTCCTTGCCCATGACAAAAGGTAAGAGGATCCCTTACACTTCCGCCTACCCTCCGTGTGACATACCTTTCACCAGTCCTGCATGGGTGGGGGAATGAGAGTAAGAACCAATCCCCGCCTTCAGGAGATAGCCACTCCTGCTCAGAAGTACCTGGCCAGGGGGTGCCTGGGTGGCTCAGTTAGTTAAGCCTCTGCCTTTGGTTCTAGTCATGATCTCAGGGTCCTGGGATCAAGCCCTGTGTCGGTCTCTCTGCTGGGTGTGGAGTCTCCTTCCCCCTCTCACCCTCCCTCTGGCTCTCTCTTTCTTTCTCTCTCAAATAAATAAATAAAACCTTAAAAAAAGAAGAAGAAGAAGAAAAAGAAAAAGAAGAAGAAGTACCTGGCCAAGGGCAGCCCTCTCTTGCCTGCTCTGTGCATCTCCTCCTTTCTGTATAACTAAAAAACCCTTTGCCCACTCCCTTCTGGAGCTATACTGGAGCATAGACCTACACAGTCCTGAGCTGTGGGCTCTGTTAGCCCACCCGATACCCAGCTACCATTTCTTCTCAGTGTGTCTCCCTGGTCTCAGCAGACCTCTTGTCCTGTAGGTTTTGGCTGAAATGCCTCTGTTCTCCCTGACCATGCTCAGAAGCACCTCTATCAACTCCCTCTATTTCACTTCCAACAGAGGACCTATCACTCCCTAATGGCAATTACTGATTACTGCTCCCCACTACCCCACATACACCCTAAACCTGGGCCGTCCAATATCACAACCACCAGCTACAATTGGCCATGGGGTGCTTGAAATGGGACAGGCCTCAAATGACACCTGCTCTGGGTGTAAAACGTACACACAGGATTCCAAGTACTTAGCACATCCACAAAAGACATAAAAATATCTCATTAAACAATTGCTTGTGTATGTTGAAATGATACTTTGGATACGCCGGGTTAAATAAAAACTGTTAAACTTACTCTCGCCTGTCTTTTTACTTTTAATGTACTAGAAAATGCAAAGTCACACATGGTTCACATTGCATCTACAGTTGCCCTGTGACAAGTCCAAGGCTCAGTAGCCCATGCTTCATGTACAGCCTGGAGACCTCGGGGCCAGGTAGAAGTTCCACAAAGGTTTGTTGGTTGAATAAATAAATGAGTTGTGAAAAAGAGAACCCGATGACCTTTTCCCAAATAAAGGTTAACTGATTTATGTTTTGCAAAAGAACTCCCCAGAACAAAGCGCAGAGTCTTCCTTAGTCCCTGAAACCGACCCCCTGCTCTGGGGATTCCTAGGCTTAGATCCAATGCTCAACCCCCAGGAAGCCCAGAGCGCTCTTCCCCCTTTCACAGGAGGCAGGGCTGGGGGTTCCAAGCAGGGCAGGCCCTGGGAGGAGCGACACCTACAAGAGCACAGCGGGCTGGACTTGGGAACCCACCACCAGCGCCAGAGCAGGAGTGGCAAGGAGGAGCCAGACTCAGATAAAGCCCGGGGCGTTCAGAGGTGGACTTGGGTGGAACCGAGCAGCTGGCGGGGGCGTGGCTGGGAGGGGCAAAGACGGCGTCCCGCGGGGGCGGGACTTAGATGGGCGAGAGACGCCTAGGAGAGGGGCGGAGCTTGGAGAAGGGAACGAGCCTGACCTGCGGAAACAAGGCCACGAGAGGGGCAGTGGGCGCCCCAAGTCAGGATAGAGGGCCGGGACTGGGAAGGAGGAGCTGGGTTGGGGGAGTAAAAGGAACGGAGGCAGGACCCGGCCGAAAGGGCAGGACTTCCGCGGGGAAAGACCCCGGGCCTGGGGCGGGGCAGGCGGGGCGGAAGAGGCGGGGCCGAGGCG
>LNAC01000721.1:625827-731650 GCA_002007465.1 Ailurus styani | reverse complement strand
CCCTCAGCGAGTACAACAAGGCGAGCAACGACGCGTACCACAGCCGCGCAATGCGAGTGGTGCGCGCCCGCAAGCAGGTGAGCCCCCGGCTGCGGCTGCGGCTGCCGCGAGCCCCGCGGGTGTGGGGCGGGCGGCCGGCCCTGAGCTCGAGGCGCCGCCGCCTGACGTCCCCGCCCGCCCGACCCGTCAGCGCAGCCTCGAGGAGGGGTCAGTCTGCGAGCCCCTGGAGGTTGGGCGGGGACGGCAGACGCTCCCTGGCTTGTCAGCGGGCGGGGCCCCTGGTCTCTCCGCTCGGCCACAGCCCGCCCTACGCTCGCCCGTCCCCGGGGGTGCCTGGGACCCAACCGGCACGCCGGGTCAGCCCCGTGGCCTCCATTTATGTCTCCAAACGTCAGCCTGGCCGGACGCTGCGGCCTGGAGGTCAGGGCCCCACCCAGTTCCCTTCCCTTCGCGCCCCAGCCTCACGGGACTCAGGCTCGGAGTGAGCTGTCCGCTAAATGACCACGGGCGACGGAAAATAAGACCCCACACCTGACTGTCCTCCTGGCCCTGCCACTAAATGATTTTTTTTGAGAGCTTTCGTGACTTAATTTCGGACTTACAAAGCAGTAGCAAAAATGGTGCATAAAATCCTTGTAGATGCTACACCTTGATTCCTTCTATGTTAAAGTTTTGCCATTTTGCTTCCCGCGGGGCACATACGTGCGCGTTCGGGGAAATAGGCATTCGTTTTCTTGAGTCTTTTGACAGTTAACAGCGCAGTGTATTCCCTAGAAACAAGGATGTTTTCTGACATACCCACAGTAACACTTTGGAAATCAGAACCAACCCTGACCCAGTTAGTGAATGCACGACCCTTTTTCAGATGTCACTGATTGTCCCACTCGTGTCCTTTATAGCCCGGGACTGCCAGGCCATGTGCTGCAGCCACTGTCCTGCAGCCTCCTTTACTCTGGAGCAGCCCTTCCATCTATGAACTTGACATTTTGGAAGAATCCAGCCAGTCCTGGTGCACATTGGAGTTCAGTTTGGGTTTCCCAAGTTTCCTTGAAGTGATTGAGATCGTGCAGAACAGGCCCGTTCTCCTCCAAGCCTCCTCTCAACAGGTGTCACTAAACTAACCCAGCCTCCATGTCCTCATCTTGCAATGGAGTTTGGGGCCCACACCAAATACCCTGAGCACCCAGAAGCTGTCAGCAAACACAGGTGGGTCGATGAGCTGGCCTGTGGTACTCAGTGCATCTCAGAGCAGAGGGTCTAGCATATGAATTCAAATCTATCCAGACATGCTGGTGGAAAGGCCCTAGGAGTGTTGCTTCCCTCCACAGGGCACAGCCTCAGCCTCTCATGTAGGCTGTCATACTCCCTACTCCAATATGGCCCCACCATCACCAACACCCAGAGGATAGGTGGGTGGACTGCCCCTGACCCCTGTTTCTGCCAGCCTGCCCTGGAGTTCTGGTATGCTTCTGTCCTATAATTTCAAGTGTAAAAGGCAGGCAGGTGTGTGATACACTTCAGAAATACTCCCATGAGAAATCACACTTAAGGGGGTGCCTGGGTGGCTCAGTTGTTAAGCGTCTGCCTTCAGAACTCAGGTCATGATCCCAGCCCCACGTCGGGCACCCTGCTCAGTGAGGAGTCTGTTTCTCCCTCTCCTACTACCCCTTGCTTATGTTCCCTCTCTCACTATTTGTGTCTCTGTCAAATAAATAAATGCAATCTTTAAAAAAAAAAATCATACTTAAGGATATTTGGGTGGCTCAGTTAAGCATCCACCTTTGGTTTAGGTCATGATCCCAGGGTCCTGGGCTTGAGCCCCACATTGGGCTTCCTACTCTGCTGGGAGCCTGCTTCTCCCTCTCTTTCTGCCTGTAGCTCCCCCTGCTTGTGCGCTCTCTTTCAAATAGATAAATTAAAAAATCTTAAAAAAAAAAAAGTCATACTTAAAAGGTTGGCATTCCAGGGGCAGTGTTTCATTGGCCTGAAATGTGTGTGCATGTGTGCACATTAGAGAGGCCTCTCATTTCCTATTGTACAATGAGGGAATAAATAAATCTTTGTTACACTGTAGAAATGTGAAGATCTGTAGAGTTGACCCTATTAATTGGAATTTAGCTTAAGTTTACCTAGCACATGACTGTCTTCCTGAACCAGACCCACTCTGTTTGCTCCAACACAGAGCTCTTGCTCTGTGCTCAGACCCAGCCCTACCTCCTAGCACTGGAAAATTTATTAGCCAACACCCATGCTGGCTCCCCAGAGAGTACCTTCCCTCCTAAACCCAGTTAACAGGATTTTGGTCCCTGGCTTCCACCTTCCATCTCCTGCTTCTCCTCCTGCCAGGCTGCCTGAGACCTTCTGGGCCCAGCTGGTGGACCAGCCCTCAGAAGGTAGCTTTGGTTTTCTGGGGTTCCTGCTTTGGCAGCAGTGAATGCTGGTATAAGGGCCCAATAGCGGGAAGGTCCCTGTGTGTGTGAAATTGGGCGGTGTTATAAACAGATTATGTTCTTGACATGTGTAGGTCGTGGCTGGGATGAACTACTTCTTGGAGGTGGAGATCGGACGAACCAGATGTACCAAGTCCCAGCCCAACTTGGACAGCTGTCCCTTTCATGACCAACCACACCTGATGAGGGTATGTGCCTGTAGGGTGCAGCATGTGTGAGTGCTGGGGGTGTGGGTATGCACGTGTCTGGGTGCATGTGGGGAAGGACGTGTGTGTGCACATAACTAGTTTGAGTTTCTAAGTGGGTTTTAGCTAGTGAATTGGGGCACCTTGTGCTATGAGGGTTGTTGCCTATGGGATAAGGAGCAGCTGTGGGCTATTTGCTGGGGAGAGACATGACCCCTTAATCCCACCTTCAGCCACCTGAACAGATTAGAGGGAATTAGAGGCCTGTAAGCAGCCAAAATCCTCTGGTCTTGCTCTGCTCACCAAATACTAGTCTCACTGGGGAGGCCCGGGCGGGGCGGGGGTGGGGGAGGTGGTGTGCTACTCCATTCCATGTTTTTGGGTGTTTCAGAACTCTGATACTAGTTCCTCTATCCTTCCTGCTGCACCTCGCTTAGTACTGGTGCACTGGAGGTGCAGGGGACCTGGGGGGCAGCACCCTATCCCTCAGGGTCTCTGATCTTCAACAGGCTGCTCTTTAAAGGGATGTGCAGGGGGATGAGCTTGTGGAATCCTGCTGGTTGGAGTCAGGGGACAGGATCCCAGGTCTTGGACTTAAGGGGTGGGTCGGGTGACTGAGAGGTCACTGCTAACCCCTGCTTGGTGTTCTGGGCTTCAGCAGGGTGGGGGCTGAGAATCCTACCGCCACCCTTCCTCACCCCCACTTCTGATAACCTTGAGGCTGGACATGTTCCTTTTTCACTGTAACCCTAACTATCCTTCTCTCTTCCCTTTTGCAGAAAACACTCTGCTCTTTCCAGATATACACTGTCCCCTGGCTGGGCAAGACCACCTTGGTGAAGTCCAGCTGCCAGGATGCATAGAGGACCCTGTGACAGACTGGGCCACTCTACCCGCTTTCTCCCACCCCCACATAGAGCTCCTAAGCTTTAGAAGGTTGGCTTTGCCCAAGTGATGCCCCCTCAGTGTCTGGTCCCAAGAGGCAAATGGAGAACGGTTCTGGGGCTTTTTTTGAACAGCTAAGTGACTGTAACGCCTTTAATTGCTTTCCAAATGCACCAGTATGTAGTAAATGTGTTCTTCTCTATCTTAATAAAAAGTAACATCAGCTATCTCTGGAGTTATTTACTGTCTTGGGAATATATACAGAAACATTTGGGCCGTGCCTTTAAGAGCTCCTACTCCCACTGACTTTAGAGGGCTGTTAAGGAGTAAGAGCTGACAGGTTTCTGGAGGGGAAGTTGAGTGCATGCTTCCACTTTGGGGATGATTGAGTTAGCAGGCTGGGAACCCAGGCCTCCTGCTGTGGTGGCTCCTGGTAGTCACGCAGGGGAGAGGGGGGGAACTAAGCTGCTGATGGTAGAGACTTGGCTGCTGTATTTGAAAAGAAGTCAGATGGTGAGCAGACTGGACAGGAGGGAGGAGTCAGATGGAACCCACAGCCCAGGGCCACCCAAAGCAGGGCTCTGCCAGGTCAGATTTCAGCCATAGGTGCTGAGCTCATACCCCTGGGCTGATTTTCACAGGTCAAGTTGTTCAGAGACTAAATAAATAATGGTTTAGGTCTACTTTCTACAAAAGCCTACAGGCACCTGCAGGTAACAAAGACAAAGGATATGGGTGTATATGTAACTATTGGAGAAATACTCATCAGAATCAAGGTCAGTCCAGTCAGAATCAGAAGTGAAATAGACTGAAAACAGCACCTTCAGACTGTTTCCAAGAAGTGGTTTCTAAAATGTTTTATGGATTTGTGCCCTGCCTGTTTTCTGGGGCCTCATTTAAAAATCAGTCCTTGTGTAGAGCTTTCTGTAAGGGATGTAGAATTGAAACCATAAACAGGATTGACATAGAGTGGACTTGCTTATTCTGAAGATTCTGGAATTAATACCATCATTCTGTAGATGAGTGGATACCTCAGAACCCCAGTAGGAAAGATCCAGTCCTAAACAAAAGAGAACTAAACACACACCCTGCCCCCCGTGCTGCCCTTACATTAGCCATTCACTGCAGAGGGGTGAAGCCCTCTCACAGCGCTGGTAGTGCTGGGGCCGTGTACCCCTCTGTATCATGCAGAGCAGCATGGATGAAGTCTTGTGACCCGCTGCTCCAAACATAGAAGGTGAAATGACAAAGGGAACACCCCCCGCCTCAGGTGGCCCTGAGTCCCAGCACTCCAGGAACAGCTGCTGCACCCGGCAAAGGTGGAGCCCCGCACAATGCTGGGAAGGGGTGGGATGGGGACCCACCCTCCAGGTGACTAGCCAGGCCCCAACAGGTGTGCCTCTTCTCATCTCATGTTCACCATTATGAAAGAGGTACAGTTGCTAAGAGAGTCATTCAAAATAGAGTCCACGGACATGGAGGAAGTAGGGCCTGTGCACCACTGTCTTCTGTTGCAATTCTCTGAACATTGGTTAGTTGCAACTGGACCACCTGGAACACAGCCTTCCACTTTGGACCTAAACAGAGAACTATAACACCTGTTTGCCAAATGGCCAATCATGTATGAGATAGTAAGTGTGATCTCTGCCAGTACCAATCATTCTTTCAAAACAAGCTATGAAAGCTTGTAGGTTTTGCCTCCATAAACCTTTACTTGCAGCTCCAAGTTTGGAGCACACTTTGGATTTCAGTGGCTTCTGTGTCTCCTCAATTACAATCTTTAAGACCCCAAATAAGCACTTTGGTTGCTTGACAGTCTCTTCCTGATGGACACCATACTTAGCGAAAGGGGTTGGGGTCAGGGAAGCAAAGCACTGCCCACAGGCCTTGTGAGGTGGAATATGAGCCTGGGTCTCATCTCTGCAAGGGTGCACGAACCTGGGGATGTGTTGGTGCGGGTGGGGGGGTGCCCTGGCAAAGCAGACAGTACACGGAAGTGGTATCCTGGGGCTAAGCCTCCCTGCAGGGTCTTTCCTAAGACCCTTGGTGAAAAATCTTGGGTTTACACAAACAACCAGCATGGAGGCACCACAACAAAGTGTTGATTTCCTGTAAAACCATCTCTTTGGGGACACATTTACAGTTCTCTTTTCCTTGTGGAAGTGGGGGCATGGAGGGGGGAGAGCTATACACACAGCTTGGCTCATCTGAAGCTTTCCACACCTTCTCCAACCACTAGGCCTTATGTCCCACAGCTCACACCACAGGGGTTCAGGTTGGTGCCACCCTGGGTGCCCCAAGGTAATGACGGGCCTATGGATGCCATAACCCTGGGGGTCTGGGGGAAGAACCAAGAAGGCCCTATTACCTGATGTCATGTGGACTTGTGTGTCTACAGGTGGATTCAGAGCCCCAGCAACTTTGATATGCATGATTTTATTTATTTTAAATTTAAGTATCATTTATGATACATAAATAGCTTTAGCATAGTGCTGGGCTCTGAATAAACATTAGGTTTTTGATATTTTTTTCACTGGTCTGATTACATATTGTGGTGCTTTAAACCCAGCCCCCATAATCTTTGACACTCCTTGCATTGAGAGGTAGGGTCTGTGAGCTGCATCTTGACTCTGGGTTGGGGAACATCATCGAAAAGGTGTACCGGGATTAACTGTGAGCTGGACCTGGTAATGTGGGTTCCACTGGCCTTTTCTGCTCCCTGAGACTGGTCCAAGGACACAGCCTGGAGATTGTGATGTGGTGCTGAGACCATCTGGATGGGGTATGTGATTGACCCCAGTTAGGGCCTCTTCTATAAACTTTTAAAATTTGGCAGATGAGTGAGGGGTCCAGATAACTTGCTGCCACTTAAGATAAGCCTTGTATGTGCCTTCCTTTTGCTTACCAAAACTGCCATTTATCAACCTGGAGGGGCCTGCTGCATTCTCAGCCTCTCCCTGCCCTCTGAGTAGCAGGGCAGTCTCTGATTACATCAGGGAAGCCCCCAAGAGGATTGGGAACCACCACTGTAGGTGAGTTTGTGCAGTCTTCAAGAGAAGAGAGCAGCGGAAGTGACCCTGTGACCTCCGAGGCAGGATCAGAGACATCCCGGCTTCTGCCAGCATTCCTGGATACTTGCCTTGTGGGACACTGGCATCCCTGTAAGGAGCCTGACTCTCTGTGTTGGAGATGCCCCCTGCAGGTACCTGTTTGCATGCCCCAGAGGAGCTGCTGGCCAAGTGAATGGGTCACCATGGACATCCTGCCTGACTGAGCTCTCAGGTGACTGCAACCCTGCCTGTCATCTGAGTGCAGGCACAGGAGAGTCCCAAGCAAGAAATGCTCACCTTCCAAATCCTGGGTCCTCAAAGCCATGAGCAAGAGAAAATAGTTGTTGTACCACACCTTCCAGCATTAGGGTGATTTGTCACAAAGCAGTAGTGTCTGGGAAACACCAATGCATGTGCGTGTGTACACGCACATGCATGGGTGTGTACACACACATGTTGAATGGGGTGAAGCCCTGGCATCTTGA
This sequence comes from Ailurus styani, assembly GCA_002007465.1. NCBI lineage: Eukaryota > Metazoa > Chordata > Mammalia > Carnivora > Ailuridae > Ailurus > Ailurus styani. The sequence goes on along the minus strand of LNAC01000721.1, from coordinate 724,595 downwards.
GCCAGATGCTCTGGGTGAGAAGAATGCCACTGGCTATGTGACCTGCATGAACTCCTTATTCTCTCTGAGCCTCACTTGTTACCAGCAAGGGCACAGTGACAGCAGGAGTCCCCTCCTCATGGGTTATGGAAATTAATGTGTCCTTATCTGTAAAGCACTTTTTTTTTAAAGATTTTATTTATTTATTTGACACAGAGAGAGAGAGATCAGATCACAAGTAGGCAGAGAGACAGGCAGAGAGAGAGGAGGAAGCAGGCTCCCCGCCGAGCAGGGAGCCCAATGCGGGCCTCGATCCCAGGACCCTGAGATCATGACCTGAGCCGAAGGCAGAGGCTTTAAATCACTGAGCCACCCAGGCGCCCTCTGTAAAGCACTTTGAACTGTTCAGTTTGTCTCATAAATACATATTTTTATACCAGTCAGAATATTAATAGCTTTTAACTTTATTTGATGTAAGAGTTTTAACTTCACTTTTCAAATGACATTATTAGCTTTGTTTTTTTTTCTGTGAGGTTTCCAAGAACTGCTTCAAAAGGCCATCTTCTTAATACTGAATTCCTGTAACATCCTGTCAGGGTCTTCAATCTAGCTGAGTTTATTTTTCTGTGCCAACTACTCCATTTAAAATATGTTTTAATATCTTGTAGGTAAGAACCATTCTCTTTATTCTTTTCTAAATTTTATTTCTGAATATGTTGTATTTATTCTCCTTGACGAAATTTTTTTTTTCCAGCTCAAAAAGTAGAATTACTGTGTTTTGAACTAGGACTATATTGAATGTATATTCTGATTGGGGGGAAAAAGACAACATTTAGTATTTGAGCTTTTCATTTTAGAATGTCATATATTTTGCAATGCATTTATGTTTTTATTATGTCCTCCAGTAGTATAGAGTTTTTATGCATCTTTCATATTTCCTATGAAATCTATGCCTGAACATTTTACATCTTTGCCAGGAATATTTCACCATTGTATCTCTCACTGGTCACTATAGAAGGCAATGATTGACCTTACCTGTTTTCCTTGTATTTTGGTGGCTCATAATTTATAGGCCCTTAGAGGTCTGGGTTTTTATGGTCCATAGCTGCTACCAGATACAGAAGGACAGGAGTGAACTTGGACAAAGTGACAAGACCCTTTAGAATATGCAGTCAGAGGGGCGCCTGGGTGGCTCAGTGGGTTAAAGACTGCCTTCAGCTCAGGGCATGATCTCAGGGTCCTGGGATCAAGCCCCACATCGGGCTCTCTGCTAGGCTTCCTCCTCTCTCTGCCTGCCTCTCTGCCTACTTGTGATCTCTCTCTCTCTCTCTCTCTCTCTCTCTCTCTCTCTCTCTCTCTCTCTCAAATAAATACAATCTTAAAAAAACAAAAACCAAAAAGAAAATATCCTTCACCCAAGGCATATGTTAGGTCTGTGAATTTTGTGCAGGTTTCAGGCAACTCAGCAGGTTTCTTCTACCCCAGCACTGGCATCCCTTATTTGGCAATGCCCTTGGCCTCACTTCCAGAGGTGATTGTCATTTGCCCTTCACCCCACCTAGTCACTGACCTTATTTGTCTCATTGGTTCCTCTTTCCCTTAGCATTTTCTATTTGTCCACCCATCCCTTCCCACCAGACTCCTCAGAAGGTTCAAACCCTCCCTCTGTAGGGTAGATCAGTTCAGCCCTTTCTAGATTTTCCCACAGCCACGAAAAGTGTTCAGAAAACATAGGGCTTCCTGGTGAACAGGATCCAACATTTTGGTGAGGTATTTTTTTTTTTTTAATTTTATTTTTATTATTTGCCCAAGGGGTACAGGTCTGTGAATCATCAGGCTTACATCTTTCACAGCCCTCACCAAAGCACAAACCCTCCCCAATGTCCATAACCCATCCACCCTATCCCTACCCTCCCACCCCCCAGTAACCCTCAGTTTGTTTTATGAGATTAGAAGTCTCTTATGGTTTGTGAAAAGCAATGCTTATTTTTCTTTTACCCAAATCCAGGCCCCTGAGGAACAGACTAAGAAAAATATCCACCCTTCCTGAATGGCTATTAGCTGATACATGGTGCTGAAGAGTGTTTACCCCACAGGCTGTGTGCATTCCTCACTGGTCACCCTGTCCACGTGAAGCCAACGCATCAAACAGCCCCAGAGGTTAGTGCTGACTCACAAACCAATGGCAGCCTGGTCTTCTTATGATAATAATGAGAAGGTCATCCAGGTGGTGATGTATCCTCCTCCCTTCTCCCTCCACCTGTTTCCAGGGAAGCTGACACTACCCCTTTTGGGCCATGACTTGGAGAATGTGATCTTGGCTAAAGCAGTCGGAGCAGCCAGTCTCCCCCAAGCCTTAGTGACTGGCTTAAAGATGGCATGTGACAGAAGTCTGGTCACCTGCAGATCATGAGACTTCATGGTGGAATTTTCTTTCAACTATTTGAATAGCAGTCTCTCTTTTTGCTAGGCATGAAGATGAAAAGACAGGAGGTCCAGAGCGGCTCTTTGAAAACGAAGTTCAATTATAGGGGCCATCAGAACCCCTGATGAGTCAAGAGAAAGTGCCAGATGTCAGCCCTTCCTATAGACATCTTAGTTATGTGAAACAGTTGTCCCCCTTCTTTGGGCCTGTCAGGTTTTCTAGCTGCAGTAGCTCAAAGGCCAGAAACCTTAAAATAATAATAATAATAATAATAATAATAATAATACCTGGGCCTCCCCTGTTGCACCCTCCTAGGGGTCCATCATCAAAACTTTGGCCAAGAAATCAGTGTCTCATTTGCAATCAACTGAAAAACCATCCTCAGGGACGCCTGGGTGGCTCAGTCGGTTAAGTGTCTGCCTTCAGCTCAGGTCATGATCCCAGCGTCCTGGGATCGAGTCCCATGTCGGGCTCCTTGCTCAGCAGGAAACCTGCCTTTCCCTCTTCCTTTGCCTACTGCTCCCCTGCTACTGCTCTCTCTCTCTCTCTCTCTCTCTCTCTCTCTCTCTCTCACTCTCGGACAAATAAATAAAATCTTTAAAAAAAAATCTTAAAAGGAGGGCCCTCCAGATGGACCACTCCCAGGGTTGATGGGACTCTAGTAAGATATTCTCCAGTGAAGCCTTACAAGTTATTTCCTTAAATGGCCAAAGGGGAACTAATGTTAAAATTAAGGGAAAATACTGGCAAATTCTGGTAAATAGCAGGGCTACACTCCGTACTTTAAATCCACTTGCTCCAGAGCCTACAGATGGCCTTCTGGGATAATTGGCAGAAGCCAGGCAAGGGTTAAGAATTCCTATCAGTGTCAGTTCTCCTGGATTTCTGCCTCTAGGATCTAGTCAAGAGAGGAAGGCAAAATTTCATGTCCTTTCATTTCCAAGTTCAGACTCTTGTGAATATGGTTTTTGGGTGTCCACTGGTTATTAATCATTTTTTTCCTCAGGTGATGAGGGAACAAAAGGCAAGCTGAGGACAAAGCAGAAGCTGCCACCCCACAACGCCCTACCCCTGCCACGGATATATGTAACATTCCTCAAGCACCCCCAGCTGCCCTAAAGCTAAGGAAAGGAAAAACAAAGTTATAGAACAAAGACCACAATCCTGCAAGACATGAGTCTCCCTCAGTTTACAAATGTCTTAGCAATCTACAAGAATAAAACATTTCTTTCTTTTTTTTTTAAGATTTTATTTATTTGACAGAGAGCACAAGTAGGCAGAGCGGCAGGCAGAGGGAGAGGGAGAAGCAAGCTTCCCTCTGAGCAGGGAGCCCAATGCGGGGCTCCATCCCAGGACCCTGGGATCAGGACCCGAGCCAAAGGCAGCTGATTAGCCAACTGAGCCACCCAGCTGCCCCAAGAACAAAACATTTCTATCAATATCCTAGCTTCCAGAAGGAAGTGTAGTACAATTAAATGTCCTTATAATCTGCAACCCATTGACAGATGCTTGAAGCAGCAGAGTATACTGTGCCTCAAGGAAGTTCCCAACTAATCTGCCCACAGGTCCTGTCCCAGTGCTTTAATAAACCACTATTTTGCATCAAAGACATCTCAAAAATTCTTGGTCGTTGGCTCCGGATTCCACGCCCCCGAACCTCATCTATATTCCAAAACCACATCAGCAGGGACAGCTATTACCTTCTTGTTTTGTGTCCTGAGAATTTTCCTTGTCCACCATCAGGTTGGAGCCCCTCAAAGTATGGCAAGAAATGCAGGCTGCACTCCATTTGTAGCTAAGGTCCTACCAACTATTGCCAACTCTCAGGGAAATTACATAATTCTTTCCTCCTTTTGGCTATACTTGGGCTCTAAATCTTTGGAGGGTGTTATCTTTTGCACCCTGTTGGGGGATATTTCTTATAACCATGGGACTGTTTGACACTGCCAGGAATATTTACTGTTTGTCCCAGATGAAACCTGGCAAGACATTTGAAAGGATTTTTTTTTTTTTTTTAAAGATTTTATTTATTTATTTGACACAGAGAGAGAGATTACAAGTAGGCAGAGAGGCAGGCAGAGAGAGAGGAGAGTGGAGGAAGCAGGCTCCCTGCCGAGCAGAGAGCCCGATGCGGGCCTCGATCCCAGGACCCTGGGATCATGACCTGAGCCGAAGGCAGAGGCTTTAACCCACTGAGCCACCCAGGTGCCCTGAAAGGATTTTTTTTAAATAGTTCTGTGGTCAGAAGTTGGCCAGATTGGAAGCTAATTTTGTGAAGCTGATGAAAATGTTTAAGCCTTCTTCCCTAAGCTAAATGAACCCAGAGGGAAAAACAAGCATTCCAAAGACAAATGGCTCTAAATATAGAACACAGGAACTTTTTAATACCCATTTTTGTTGGAAATTGTCTCCCTGATATAAAAAAGCAAACTGAAGATAACACATTGGATGATTGGCTCAGTCTCTTGATAACATTCAGGTGGCAAATCAATTCTTTGAGGAATTAAAACAATTATCTTATTTTACAAATTGAGTTTTTACAAGAACAGAAATGCAGAAAGTGCCCATTCACCTAAGCAATTCAAAGCCTACCCATCCTTTTTAACAATCACGAAACTCTCCTATACATCTCAAAAGGCTTGTAGGCATTGTAAAATATCTGGACTTAGGAAACAAAAATCCCCTTGCAGGAACCTGCATTATTTTCCTGTGCCTTTGAGATGTAAATTTTCTACAGTCATCTCTAGGAATGTTCTACATTTTTGAAATGCTAATTTCAGATAGGTAAGTTTTATCAGAAGGGAAATAAAGGCTAATGTAGGCAAATATATTTTGAAATCTTTGGCACAAATATTACTAAAAAACTTAAGCTATCTGAGCAGGTAGCCTTAAATTATTCCATCTGCCAGAAACATAGTTTGGATCCAACTGTACTTATATAAACTAGTGAGATTTGCACTATGGTACCTGTTCCATGGCTAAAATTTTAGAACAGAAGCTAGGAAATCTCTGTATCTGTCTATATTTGTTATACATGTTATAGATGTGTGGGGTTTTTGGTACCTATAAATGGTATTGTAAAATTTAATTGGTAAAGAGCTATGTACAATTGGTTTAGAGAAAATAAGTGCTCTATAAATTAGGTATACTCACTCTATAAAAATATACTCAAATACAGAAACACAAATATTTTTCAAAATTTGTCTACGTTAATCTTCAGTAAATAAAAGTTGAAGTTTGTTGGTTTGATTAAAACAGCTATGCCTTCAGAGTTACCAGGATTAAATATAAATGTGGACATGTAACTTTTGTTCTACCTAGGTTTCCAGAAATCAAATAAGCTCATGTTGTATCTGCTAACAAAATCTGTTAACAAGAAAGATTGCTTAAGGTGATGTTTTTAACTGTTTAGCGTCTCAGGAATTTTTTTTATTAAAAAAAAGCTATGCATGCTTAAGAACAGGTAAATTAGATATAAGTAAGTGTTGGGCCGACGGGGTCCGGGGAACTGAGGAGGCCACAAGATGGCGGCTGCCCTACTGTCTCACCACCGCGCCCCCCTCTAATCAGCTTCCACTCTCAAAAGACCGCCAAGGCCAGAGCTTCGGCGGGAAACCGAGGGCTGAACTCCATCCAATCTCCTACCAACTATGGTCATGTTCCCCTGTTCTGCCCACACCCCATAAAAACCCGTGCGCATCCTCCCCAGTTGCGACTTCCCCGACTCCCTTCTCTCGGAGTCGCGGAACCTTGCCCGAGGGCATCTCTATTAAAAATCTCCCCTCGTGCCTATTCGTCTGGTGCTTTGTTTAATCCGCTGTTACTGGGAGGGCTACCGGGAAACCTTACAGTAAGATATAAGTTTATAAATTCATTTTTCTACTATGTTTAGGAAAATATTTTTAGTAACTTTGATGTAGGAATAACGTTAGGGTTTGACCCCAATGGCCAAGAAAATTCTTGAGACGTCTTTGGTGCAAAATGGTCATTTATTAAAGCAAGGGGGGTGCCTGGGTGGCCCAGTGGATTAAAGCCTCTGCCTTCAACTCAGGTCATGATCTCGGGGTCCTGGGATCGAGCCCCACATCGGGCTCCCTGCTCGGCGGGGGGCCTGCTTCCTCCTCTCTCTCTGCCTGCCTCTCTGCCTACTTGTGATCTCTCTCTCTGTGTCAAATAAATTAAAAAAATAAATAAAGCAAGGGGACAGGACCTGTGGGCAGAGATTTGCTGCACCAGGGTTGTGAGGGGTGGCTGATTATACACTATAGCGTTGGGGGAGGTAAGGAAAAAGGGAGGTCTCTTTCATATGCTAAAGAGCACCTCCAAGATACCTCAGGCCTTGCCACTGTCAAGGTTGTTTTTCCCCCTCAAGCAAGGAATTAACATCAAGATAGTTGGGAGATTCCTGAAAAAATGTCACACAAGTCCCACTCTGGAGTGGGGGGCGTGGGGAGGTTGCCAGTTGTCAGCTTATGCTTTGTCTGCTGCCAGCCTCTGTTCCCTCATCACTTCCCCCCTTAATAACTTGACCCTTAAATCTTTAAGATTGTTGAAGGAGGAAGGGCCTCATCTTATATAACATCTTCCTGCTGAATAGGGGCATAGAGATGTCCCTACCTATGGGTCAGTACTGGTCAGTTGGGAAATGTATAGGGGAGTTACAAAAGGGGGAGGCAGCTAAATCCGAAGCTATCAACATATGAACCTCCTTGAGTAAAAAGGATCATCTGTTAGCTGGAAGTTATGGCAGTAAAGGAGTCTTGGCATTAGGAAGGGAGACACCAAAAATAATAGAATAAGGTTAATATTTTAACTGAGAAAGAGAAGTCTGAATAAAAGACCTTTGATAGTTGACCTTTGATAGTTTTCCTCCAGTCCAGGAGTTTAAAGCAATCACTAAAGCAAAGAGATCATTTAAAGCACCGACTTTGAGTATTCACGTCAGTTAGAAACCCAGAAGTATTTTGTGGTTGTCTAGACTGCATGCACAGCATTCTGTTTTTATGCTAGCACCAAGTTTCACCTTGTATAACTGATAAGGGAAAAACTGTACTCTAAGATGGCCTACCAAACCAGCAAAGGAGTTCCAGGCCACGTCTCAAAGGATTCTTCTTTCCTACCCCATTTCCCACATGTGCCAATAGTACCAAGTATGCGGAAGTATAAGTTACCCTCCCTGCTTGTGCTCAGGGCTCAGACCTTTGGAGAATGGTCTCCTCTGAGCGCACTGGTGTCACATAAACCTCCAATCCTCCAAAATCTCCAAGTGCCACTTGGTTCTTCCACTAGGATCCAGTCCAGGTTCTGTAACATTACAGTTAAAACATTTAATGCCATTCTATTATTTAGAACCACTTCACGCATTTGTGTTACTTTAGTTTGTAGTGGAGAAATACTTTGACTGTCCTTTAGGGCCTTGACCATGTAATTAAGAGTTTCCATGTGTCAAACAACATTCTCCAGTCTCAAAGAGGTAACAAAGATGGATGTCAGATGGTTGTACCAATGTAACACAAACCATGTCCACCACTGTTTTAAATTTGGAAGGTTAGCTGGGTTGGTAATGGTTTCAGTAATGTGTCCGTGCATCCAGGCAAAACCCAGAGTACAGTAGCCTATCCAACCTAGGGGAAGCCACGGCCACAAGTTAGAGTCACATAGCCATTGGGTCCCAGCCAGGAGCCATTCATATAATACTGGGCCTCTCTGAAGTGTAGTCAAGATTTCAAGGGCTACTCAGTCTTGGAGGGCCATTCTTTGAACATGCAATCATTTTAGGCCCATATTTGATTAGGTAGTTATGGCTTAATAATCCCATATTTAGAGTCAGTATAAATATTTAAGGCTTTTGCTAACTGCAAAGCACAGTTGGGCATTATTAACTTTGCTTTTGGGGCAGACATATTTGCTGACATGGCTTTGGCCTCAACAGTGTATTAGACTAACTATGGCATACCCACCCAGCTTTCATTAGCCATTACCATGAAACTACTGTCACTAGTCTTAATTAAGGAGGAAGCACTGGCAAATGGGGGAAAACTTGTCAAGAGATATGGGCATCCCCAAATCATCATCCAGTCCAATCACAAGGAAAGTGGGGTCATCCATTATCTCCACAAGTCCATAGTTAACCCTAGGGAATGGGATATGCTCTGGTTTTTAGGGAAAAGATTTTGTCATCCCAGCCACATAGAATTGGTCAAGGTGCTAGTGGAGTTATACAACTGTTGGGGAATGAATCCCATTTTCCAGTTGTTCAAATAAACTATGTTATTAGCCCCATAGAATAAAAAGCATGAAGATTATCTATGAGGTATTGTGGCAATTTCTCTGAAGTTTACCTCAAGTTGTCTAGCTTCAGTAAACAACAAACAATTAAAGACAATCAGATCTAGAATTGAACACCCACAAAGTGTGTTTTTGAAACAATGTTTTTCTCTCTAAAATAACCCTCATTTCCAGAGATAGTCAAATCAAGACTAATTTGTTTGTAAAACAAGTCCAATTTTAACAAACTTGGTATATTTATTTACATAGCTCAGGAAGAATAGTGGCTGATCATATAGGTCTTTTAGTATCTGCTTTGCTGGAACTTTTTATAAGGAACCTCTGGTTGAACTTTTAGCCACCTCTCCAGGCCAGAAGCCAAGCCCAAGTACTTGCCATCAGACATGCCTGCAATGCCTGTACATTTTGGTGGATTCCTCTCCAGAGGTCCCCAATATATCCTGAGGTTCCTGCACCTGCCAGGAAGTGACATTCATTACTCACCCAGTGAGGCTGCTGGGAAATCTGTAAGCAAGGTATTGGTTCCAAAGGGCTTTATGGCTCCAAGTTTCATAAAGTCAACCTTAGCTCTTTAAAGCTGTCTGGTCATATCTGAGTCTATTCAGGTCTCTCTCAAATATGACATCCCAGTCAAAACCTTGGCAGAATAACCAATGTTTCCAATGGTGTCCTGTTACAAGGAGAACAGATTTTTATTGAACTTATGCAAATGATTATGATTGCCATGGAAGGATACTTACTGAGACCTTTTGAATTTCAGAAGGTTCAGGTAGAAAGAAAAGCTGTGGGCGCCTGGGTGGCTCAGTGGGTTAAAGCCTCTGCTTTCGGCTCAGGTCATGATCTCAGCGTCCTGGGATCGAGGCCCGCATTGGGCTCTCTGCTTGGCAGGGAGCCTGCTTCCTCCTCTCTGTCTCTCTGCCTGCCTCTCTGCCTACTTGTAATCTCTCTCTCTGTGTCAAATAAATAAATAAAATCTTAAAAAAAAAAAAAGAAAAGCTGAATGCTTTGATTTGTTTACAAATGAGTATTTTCACATTTCTGTAAGTCACAGATATCTTAAAGAAAAAGTTTTCTTAGTCTGTAGGAGCAAAGATTAGAGAACGAGCAATGTTTTAAACAAGAATCACAAAAAACAGTACTTTTTCCCATTCACTTAGTCCCATGTTACTATTTCTTGTTTAATTTGAATGCAGCTTTAGTTAGTTCTGGAAATTCTTAGCCATTTCAGTTTTAATCTTAAAAAGATAGTTTTTTAAATATGAATCTCCTTGAAGATAAATTTCATTTTACAAGAGAATTAGAACAATTATAAGTGATAAAAAACTCAGAATGGACATGGTTAAAAATCTGATGAGATGAAAGCTTACAAATAGCTGTCAAGGAAATCTAGTTATTTCTGTGATACCTAACACTTCAATAATCAAAATATCAAGTGATGACCTTAAATTCAAACTTTAGGAATTGCAACTCTAAAATAGTTGTAGCATTTACCCCAAGTTAACCTAAGGCTTATCATTTGTTTAACAGTACTTCCAGAGTAACTTAGCATACCAAATAAAAAGGCCTAGGAGTGCCTGGGTGGCTCAGTGGGTTAAAGCCTCTGCCTTCCGCTCAGGTCATGATCTCAAGGTCCTGGGATAGAGCCCCGCATCAGGCTCCCTGCTCGGCGGGGGGGCTGCTTCCTCCTCTCTCTGCCTGCCTCTCTGCCTACTTGTGATCTCTCTCTCTGTGTCAGATAAATAAAATCTTTAAAAAAAAAAAAAAAGGCCAAAAGAAAAGAAAAAAAAAAGGCCTAATGAGTTAGAGACTTCATTTACAACAAACTTTCCCAAGATTTAAAGTTATAGCACATGCCTGAATAGGATTATAGATAATTAGAAAGCAATTATTTTTATTTAACCAAGATGACAAAAAGAGATTTGACAGGCAAATATGTAGGGTTCTATAGTTGTTAGCAAAACTTAGCTCCTTTAATACTGAGTCAAGTAATGGAAGACCTGATAAAAGACAAAACATAGAAACTGGTTTTCTGGGCAGACAAAAGAGGAAAAAAAAAAAACCCCACAACTTTGTTTACCTTGTCTTTTGAACAGAGAAAATTTCAATCTTACACCCGTGTATCTTTAAAATCCATTTATTTTGATCTTAGTCCATCCTGACCACACCTAAAATTCCTTTCCAAAGATTTGGAAAAAGATTCCTTCACAAACCTTCTACAAATTTGCATTCAGATTTTGTCCCATGCCATCTTTCCAAACAACCATCTTATTTAGGACAAAAATTGCATTCTTTTACCTTCAAAAATGCATTCCCATTCATCGTATTTTTCTTACATATCTCCTACTTTTCTACTCACAGAGTTGCTTCCCTTATTTCCAATAGCCTTAATTACAGTTAGTAGAATTTTGCATTCTTTAGAAACCTTAGTCTCCAGTGAAAACTAGTAATCAGTTGTGAACCTCTACTCCAAAACTTTTAGATGGCAAACTTGTGAATCAGTTGAGCAAAGCATGCTTACCAACAGACTCAAATATCCTTAGTTCTTTGCAATCAATCAAAAGCACTAATCTACATTCAATACTCAGTGCTTTAGCACTTTAGCCTATTTGGAAAAGACCTAAATGTCCAATGAATTTAATCCCATTTATTATCCAGTAAGAACTTTAAAGTTTCAGGTTACCAAAGACTCTGAAAGCTATTTTAACTGTTGGGCCGAGGGGGTCGGGGGCACTGAGGAGGCCACAAGCTGGCGGCCGCCCCGCCGTCTCACCGCCCCGCCAAGGGGCTCCTCGGACCCCCGCCCTCATCAGCTTCCGCGTCTCAAAAGACCTACAAGGCCAGAGCTTTGGCGGGAAACCGAGGGCTGAACTGCATCCAATCTCCTACCAATTATGGTTATGTTCCCCCATTCCGCCCACACCCCATAAAAACCCGTGCGCATCCTCCCCCAGCGCGACTTCCCCGACTCCCTCTCTCGGAGTCGGGGAACCTCGCCCGAGGGCATCTCTATTAAAATCTCCCCTCGTGCCTATTCGTCTGGTGCTTTGTTTAATCCGCCCTTACTGGGAGGGCTACCTGGAAACCTTACAATAACAACTACCCATGAAAACGTTGATGAGATATTCATTTTAGTCAACTCTTTACTAAAAAATTGCAACAGAGATAACATGAGCTTATTTGACCTTCAATAAACCCCGATAGAATGAAAGTTTCATGTTTAGTGCTGATAACTTTAAAGACATGTCTATCTTAATTAAGCCAACAAAATTAACTTAGTTTAAATACTCAATGCTATTCCACCTGGGTCCTCCACATTGTCAACTTTTACCTGAGACACTGGTGGGGAAATCTGGAGTGGGTGGTGTTCAGTCCAGGGGGTGCTCTTCTTCTCCTTGATGGTGAGGGTAGGAGGGGGAGCCATGGTGCCTGAGGCACCAAGAATGGTACAGAAACCAGTTATGCAGGCCACACCCAAGGTGGTGCATTAAGAGAAGGGGGAGGGAGAGACAGATGAGACAAAGTGCTGCCAGAGGCAGAGAAAAGGTTCTCAGTTCTAGAGGTCACTAGCTCCAAGAGAGGAGCAGACGCCATGATTTCCTACCAGCAAGGGGGGATGGGCAGTTCATGTCAGGCCAGAGAAGACAGAGGGGAAAAAATCCCTGAAACAAAAGGAGTTTCAGCAGTTGCTTGGGAATGAATATTCCTTAAAATCCGCGTTCCGAGGGAGACTACGAGGGAGACTACCACAGTTGGCTCCAATTACAGCCATTAACCCAAGAAATGAGTGAGGGGTAACCCACCATATCTATTAGGAGGAACAGTGAGAGAGAGAGAGAATCAGAATTCCCTTTGCTAGGAATGGCCTGTATTTCCTCCAGCAACCTGTGTTTCCTAGAAGGCCTGTTTAGATAATTAACATTCGATGTCAGGAGACTGTTTAGTACCCAAATATGTTTTTGAAGAGGCCCTTGGGGTGCTGGTATAGAGCTACGAAGGCCTAGGTACAAGCAATGAAGGTACCCCAGGTCCATGTGCCCTGTTTCCTGCAGAAGAGATCTGACAAATCCCACTGAGGCCATGTAGTGTTACAGGATATCAGTACTTTCCTAAATTTTGCTATCCGAATTGTTTCCAATGGGTTAAAAGTCATCCCAAGGAAGAATCTTTGGGGATTGGAAAAGCTCCCATCCCATGCTAGAGAGGGTGCTAGAGAGGGTCCACTACCAAAGAAAATCCCCTCCTGACTCTCAGGTGGCATCCCATGAACCAGGTTCCTTGTGTTAAAGCAATCCAAGGCATCCCTTAACAAAATCGCTATGATCACCACTGCCATTAAAGACCCCTGTAGGAGGGGGGCACCTGCTCTCCCCCCACTTCCCCATCGCATTCTAGACTAAGATGGGTACTGCAAATGGACCGATATACCTTGCCTTGAAGAACCCACTGTTTTAAGCCTATTGAGAACACTAGAATAAAGTTTTACAAGTTACAAATTACCCAATTTTGTAATCTAAATAGTAGAAAACATTGACAGAAAGCAGTGAAGATAGAAATCCATCATGATTCTAAGTGACATTCCAACATATGTGGTCCTTACAGCCAACTACCCTAGCAAATGATTCCCGGTTGGGTTTTCATTCCATCGGGTACTGTTTTTGGCCAGTTCCCAGTGGAGATCCCAAGGCCAGAAGTGGCTAGACCAGGGATGTGAAGGGGATCACATTAGATCATCAGAAGAAAACCTCACACAGAAGCCTTAAGATTGGCAGCTGTGCTAGTAACTTAGGTGGCTGTCCTGTGTCTAAGATAGACGACTTTGTGTAAGGACAGCAGTAAAGAGAGGGCATCAAGTTCCTGGGTCTTATTACAACTCCAGCCAGGGTACTAACTTCCAGCCAAAAGGCAGAGTTTCTCCTCCCCATAGAGTAGCCATGGGCTAGATGATTGCAGTCAGACCAATTGATATGAAAGGGTTCCAATAAAACCATACTCCTTGAAGAGCACCTGAAATGAGAGTAAATGAAGAGGAGAGAAAGTACTCACCAAGTTTGCACCAAAGCTCAGAGTCCAGATGTAAAGGCTCAAAGACCCACAATCCAGCACCAAATGATATAGGAAAGATGTCACTAGGGTTCAAAACCCATCGCCAAAAAAGAATTCTTCAGCCATCTTTGGTACAAAATGTGGTGGTTTATTAAAGAACGCGGACAGGACCTGTGGACAGAAAGAGCTACTGCACCGGGGTTGTGAGGGGTGGTTGATTATATACTATGGAGTTAGGGGAGGTAAGGAAAAAGGAGATTTTAAAAGAACTTGCATATGCTAAAAAGCACCTACAAGATACCCAAGATACTAGGGGCCTTGCCATTGTCAAGTTAAGGTTGTTTTTCCCCCTCTAGCAAGGTATTAACATTAAGATAGTTGGGAGATTCCTGGAAGAATGTTACACGTGTCTCACCCAGGAGTTGGGGGGTGGGGAGGTTGCAGGGTGTCAGCTTGTGCTTTGTCTTTAGCCAGCCTTCTGTTCCCTCATCAGCTTGAAACCTTAACATTATATTAAGTGAAGTTAAATGGTGGATATTCATCAAATATCTAGACATCTTCCAAGTCAGATGAAATCCTAAAACTTTAAATATGAAACACAAGTTTATCTACTTTTGGCTTCTTACTACAAAAGGAAATAAAGATATTTGGGTTTTTCAGTAAACATGTCTGGTGTCACATTGAAAAATTTACTATGAGTAAACATACACTTTTAGAAATCATGAAGTGTATTTAATAAATGCCGGTGTAATGGACAGTCCACAATTGCTTACTTTTTGTTTTCATTAGGAATTAAGAACTATAAGGATTAAGAATTCTAATCAATTAAAATTTTCTAGAAATAAGAGTGAAATGAAACACTTGTAGAGGCTGCTTTAGACAACAGGCTTGAGCAGTGGAAATCTGAGCAAGACAGAAGGGCCCACAGCACCCCTGACCAGACTCAGTAAGCTATATTTGGTCCCAACCAACCAATGAGCTACTCAGAACCAGGCACAGTTCCTAAGATAACCAAAAAGGAAGGTTTCATATATCCCCATATTCCTTCACTCTGTCCTATAACAATAGCCCCTCACCACCACCTCATGGGAGATGGTCTCTCCTTTGCTGCCATGCCCACTGCTCGCTGGCTCCCAGGCGGTATATACAATAAACTTCCACCTCCTTTGTTCTGTCTTGGGTGAATTCTTTCACTGCCCACACTGCTAGCCCACACCCGCTCCGGACACCCCATAACAACTGTGTGTGAAAATAAATAAGTATGACTGCTTTTTTCTAGAATAAGAGAAAGGGGGAAAACATAAATGGATGCAAAAGATGTGGTAGAAGATTTGTGGAAAAGAAATCTTGGAAAAAGAAATTTATGTGTAGGCAAGCTGGTTAAGATTTGAATGGATTTATTTTTTAAGAAATGTATCATAAGTACACTGAAACATAATTGAAATTTGATTATCTCTCTGTTAAGATATGGTTCAATTAATTAACATAGTATATTCTTAGTTTCAGAGACAGAGTTCAGTGATTCACGAGTGCTAAATCGCATGCTCTCCTTAATGCCCATTAACCAGTTACTCTATCACCCCACCCCTCCCCTCTAGCAACCCTCAGTTTGTTTCCTATGATTAAGAGTCTCTTATGGTTTTTCTCCCTCTATGCTTTCATCTTGTTTTATTTTTCCCAGGTTTGTTTCTTTTAGTAACCGGAATCATGCTGTACGTATTTTTCTTTGTTATGCTTATTGGAGATGTTCTCAGCCCAGCACACTTCCTTAATCCATTATATATTCCACAGAATTAGTGTCACTCTTTGGGTTGCTTCATTCTGCTATTAGGCAAAAATCTGAGCATAGGGGCTGGAATTGAGGGGAAGAGTGTCAGTTTGAGTCCTTGTCGATCTGAGTTGAAGGTGTGTTGAGTTGGTATTGAGAGGGTGAAAGGCAGTGCATGCTGACTCAGGCAAGAGGGGGACTGGACTATGGATTTGGGACCCAAAACAAAAACTTTTGCTTTTTCTGGGAAACTCTATCTCTCCTTCTATTCTGAATGAAAGCCTTGCTGTATAGAGTATTCTTGGTGGCAGATTTTTTTTCCGTTTAGCACTTCGAATATATCATGCCATGCTCTTCTGGCCTGCAAAGTTTCTGCTGAAAAATCCACTGATAGCCTTGTGGCATTTGCTATGTATTTAACTGCTTTCTTTTCTCTTGCTGCTTTTAAAATTCTTTCTTTATCACTACTTTTAGCCATCTTATATACTTTGTGTCTTGGTGCAGACCTCTCTGGTTGGTTTTGTTGGGGCTCTCTTTGCCTCCTGGATCTGGGCTTCTCTTTCCTTCCCCAGATTCAGGAAGTTTTTAGCTATTATTTCTTCAAATAAATCTTCTGCCCCCTTTTCTTGTTCTTCTCCTTCTGGGATCCCTATCATGTGACTCTTACGGTTGACAGTGTCACTGCATTCCCTGGGTCTATTTTCATTTTGCGTATTTTTTGTCCCTTTCATCTGCTCAGCTTGATTACTTTCCATTACTCTGCCTGATTATTGATCCATTCTTCTATTTTTTTTCTATGTTTGCTATTTATTCCAGATGGTCTATTTTTATTTTCATTTAGTGAGTTCATTATCTATAATTGGTTCTTTTTTAGGTCTCCTATCTCTTTGTGGAGGGTCTTATGGAGGTTCTGCCTTCCTTTCTCAACTCTAGCAAGTATCTCTATAAACATTATTTTAAATTTGCTATCAGACATATTACTTATCTCCATTTTGTTTAGGCCTCTTGCTGTGATTTTGTTTCACCTTTCATCTGGGACATATTCCTATCTCCTCATTTTGTCTATTGCTGTGCCTATTTCTGTGTGTAAGGAAGGTCAGCTGTGTCTCCCACACTTGAAAATCGTGGCTTTATGAAAGTGGTCCTGTAGTACCCCACAGTGCAATGTCTCCTTTTCACCAGAAAATGGTGCTTCAGGGGTGATTCCTATGTGTGTTGCTACAGGAGTGTCCTACCATTGTGGTGGAGCTGTGTTTGCCTTCAGTCCAGCCTGCAAGGGCTCTCTGCCTGTTGTGAGCAGAGTCTGGTGTCTGTGGCATTAGTGGGCCAGTCCAGGGCTGTCTAGGGCTTGAGTTGAGTAAGACCAGCTGTTTGCCAGAGATGAAGCAGGACCAAACTGCAGGGCACTTTCCTTGTGTAGTCCGCTGAGAAGCTTTTATTGCTGGGTGGGGACTGCAGTCAGACCAGCTGCCTGCCCCCAGCCCACTGCTGAGGTCACAATCAGACTGGTGTGTGTGGTTATCGTTCCCTTTCTCTGGAGCAGGACTCACTTTGGAGTGATGCTGACCCTTGTCTGGGCTGCTTGTGCACTGCCAGGTTTGTGGCACTGCTTCATGGGATCTTGCCAAGAATGTATCAGAGTGGGTGGATCCACTTTGCTGTGGCCTCTTGTCTATGTCGGGCTGCAGAAAGTCTGTTCTGCCAGTCTTCCAGTCATATTCTGGGGTTATTTATGCCAATGCATGTGTTCTCTAGGTGGTCATGTGGCAAGAGGTGAGCCCAGGGTCCTCCTACTCTGCCATCTTCCCAGAAGCCTCTCAAAAAATAAATTCTAAATGCAGCCTTTTTTGACCTCAAACTAACTATGGGATTTTCTAGAGGCTGCCTTGAAACATATCAAAAGATTTGTTCTCTCTCCTTATAAAAAGAGATTAAATCAATTAGACTTATTTCATATGTTAAATTATATTGAAGGTATTGTCAAATGAGAAGTGATATTTAACCTTCTTAGGTTATATTTATATATGTTTTAATATAAATGTTCCAGAAAGTGTGTAGAATTCCTAAAACTCTGTCATGGTATAATTTTATCAGTCATAATTCCAGTTATCATCTTAAAATATTGAAAAAATTTCTGTGTCAATTGCTTTATAATTAACTCTCATGAGATCTTTAACCATGGCCATTTTAAAATCTTTTACAATTTATGACAATTATTGTTTTACTTTGATATGTTTACTTTGATATGTGAGACTCATTGAAACAGTCCTACCAAGTACTCTTGACTACTAACACTGCTGCTAAATTGCAAGATCTCAAACCTCCAGTCTGCATTTCAAAACTGAAGAAGGATCCACCTGACATCTTGGTCCTGCACAGATGCTAGAAAGCTCAAAATCAAATTGATGAGGAAAAGAAGTAGCCAGTATTGAGGAAGGTGGCTTATACCCAAGATGTGGGATCAAGAAAATTTTTTTCCTTTCTTTTTCCCTAACAGTCCTTTTCCTAATTCTTATACCATGAAGATCTTTTTCCACCCTTTCTTCCTGCTCTGGCCTGGAAAGATAATATCATTATTTACATATCTCAGGCTATTACAAGGGTTGGCAGGAGGGGTAATCCAACTTCCATATGCTTGTTGGAAATGCCATGATGGTGATGGTTCTGTAGTTCTGCCTGTCACGCACTTCTGATTCCCAATGCCTCAGCTTCATTAGGTCACTCAGCTCCCTCTCTATCACACTAGCCTTCTTAATCCTAGGGGGCCATTTATGACTCTAAGAGAAAGATCAGGGTCCATGACCAAAGGTATAGCTGCCTGGCTCTGGACTACCTACTTGCAGAACAAGAAGGAATTTATGCAATAATCAACAACACCTGCTGTATCTGGATTAACACTTCTGAGAAAGTAGAGATAAAGTTACATGAAGTACATAAACGGGACAACTAACTTAAAGAAGTATCCCCTTCTTTGGGATCGTTTCTTGACTTACTGAATTCTGACTGATTTGGTTCATGGAGACCCTGGCTCAAGAGTGATCTCCAAATCCAGGGTATCAATTTATTGGTAATAACTACTATTTTCTCCCTAATACACTGAATTCCCTCAAAAGTCTTAAATGTATGTACGCAGCCATTGACTGGGTGATAGATGGTCTTTGATCAACTGAAACAACAAAAGAAAACAGAAGAATGTAACCAGCTCCAATAATACAAGCTCAACATCATCTCTTGTGAATATTACACTGAGACCCCAGCAGCAATAATAACTG
This sequence comes from Ailurus styani, assembly GCA_002007465.1. NCBI lineage: Eukaryota > Metazoa > Chordata > Mammalia > Carnivora > Ailuridae > Ailurus > Ailurus styani. Next base: position 705,820 of record LNAC01000721.1, on the reverse strand, counting down.
AGAGTCACACTAAGGCCAATATTTTTTAAAGATTTTATTTATTTATTTATTTATTTATTTATTTATTTATTTATGAGAGCACCAGCAGGCGTAGGGGTATAGGGAGAGAGAGAATATCAAACAGACTACCAGCTGAGCACAGAACCTGACATAAGGCTCTATCTCACAACACTAAGATCATGACCTGACCCAAAATCAAGAGCTGGACACTTAACCAACTGAGTCACCCCAGACACCCTTAAGGCCAATATTTTTAATCAAAACTCTTGAATGGTCAAGAAGATGATCAAAAGTGCTGTTGAAATAAATTATTAGGTTTAAGATGGAACCACTCCTGCTCAGAATGCCACACCAGCAAACCTAACTTTCATGTTTCTATGAAGTCTCCACTTGACAAGAAACACAAAGTATCCAGTCAGCCAAACCCCAAACACCAATCCAACTCTGGGCTTTTACTTATTTACTTATTCTTGTTCCTTGATCTTTCCAAATAAGGTCAGATATGCTATTGTAGCCAATCATGTCCTATCTCCATGCTGCTGCTTCTAATGGTATATAAAACTTTCTCTTAACCAAATTTCCCGAGAAAGAATGTGCTATCACTTGGGTAGTACTGTATTCTCCCAACCCATAAATTGTTTATCCTTACGTAAAAGACATCACACTTATTATTAAATTGTTTTAGTTTTGTCATTTGACAATCCCATGCATAAAGAGAAAAGACAACCACAGAATGGGAGAGAACAATTTGCAAATAATATAGCTAATATGAATTTGTATCCACAATATATGAAGAACTATTACAACTCAGTAAGAACACAACTAACCCATTTTTAAATAATTAAATAAACCTCAATTTTAAAAAATTAAAAAGTAACCCAATTAAATTTTTAAAAAGACAGCCCAATTTTAAAAATCCCAAAGGATTTGAATAGACACTTCTCCAAAGAAGATATACAAATGACAAAGAAGTACCTGGAAAAAAATGCTCATCATTAGCCATTAGGGAAATGTAAGTCAAAATGAGATACCACTTCACATCCATTTTATGGCTATAGTAAAACAAAAACAAAAACAAAAACAGACAGTGACAAATTAGAACCTGGTATTGCTCATAGAGATATAAAATGGTGGAGTTGCTTTGGTAAATAGTTTGGCAGTTCTGAGGCATATGGTTACCAGGTTACCATATCACCCAACAATTCTGCTCGGATATAGATACCCAATCAATATAAATGAAAACATGGCCACACAAAAACACATATGAATATTTGTAGCAGTGTTTTTCATAATCTCAAAAAAAGAGAGAGAGAAAACAACACCTATCTTTGTCAATTGATGAATGAGTAAAGAAAATGAAATGTATCTATAAATGGATAATGGTTTGGCAATATAAAAACTGAAGGGTTTTTTTTAAGATTTTATTTATTTATTTGACAGATTACAAGTAGGCAGAGAGGCAGGCAGAGAGAGGAGGAGGCAGGCTCCCTCCTGAGCAGAGAGTCCGACGCAGGCCTCGATCCCAGGACCCTGAGATCATGACCTGAGCCGAAGGCAGAGGCTTTAACCCACTGAGCCACCCAGGTGCCCAAAAACACTGAAGTATTGGTATGTGCTACAACATGGAAGAATCTTGAAAATGTTATGGTATTCAATAATGTCAGCAACAAAAAGAGCACATATTGTATGATTTCATTCATGTTAAATGGATAGAATGGGCAAATGTATAAAGACAAAATGTAGACTAGTAGTTGCCTAGGGCTGGGGGCAGAGGTGGTGATGGGGTGGACAGCAGAGAGTTGGAAAGGGGGTAATGAAAATGTTCTAATGTTAGATTGTGGAAGTATTTGCACAATTCTATGACTATACTAAAAACCACTGAATTATATACATTAACTGGTTGAATGCTGTAGTATGTGAATTATATCTGAATAAAGCTATTTAACAAATTCCATCCCAAAGCTCCATTTATCCAAGCCAAAAGTTTACTCTGTGTTCTCTTTCCCATTTCAAATAATTTCTGGCTGCATTGTCCAATCAAGCCTCAACAAAATTAAGCAAGTACAATTAAACAATTGTACTCTAATTACAAGCCAACATAGAAATTTCCCACCACATCCCCACCATCATTATCTCATTCCCAAGAAAAATTAAAGTTCCAGTCTAATTCCCCTTGCAAGTTGAACTCCTAAACTGTTAAAATCCAAAGGAATTAAACCCCCTGGCAGAATTCTCTTGTTCTTGTGTGAGTTAAAAAATCCAAAATTTTAAGTTAAGGTTTATAAACTGCCCTCCCCAAATTCTTATTCACCTCAGACTCAGCCAGAATCTGAGCCATTGAGATTCCCAGTCTCAGTGCCTGGGTGAAGTCCAACTTCCTGCAGAAGCTGGAGCCTGATTCTCAATATGATTGTGTGTAGGATTTTCAAAGCAGCAATTCCCAAAGTGTGGTTTTTGGATCAGCTGCAGCAGCAGTAACTGCAGCCAGGAATTTGTTAGCAATTCAGCCCTGCTGAAGCAGAAACTCTGGGGGAGGGCCCAATAATCTGTGTCTGAATAAACTGCGATAGGCAGCCTCCTGGATGGCCCCTATGATCTCCTTCTCCTGGTCTTCGGGCACTTGTGTAATCAGTCCCCTTCCCCTGAGCATGAGCTGGTCTTAGTCACTAGTTTGTAATGAAAAGGCTCAGCAGAAGTGAAGAGATGTCACTAGCAAACTGGTCTCTACAGTCTAGAAAGACTGTGGCTTCCATCTTGGGCACTCCCTGGCTCTCTATCTCTGAGATCACTAGCTGCTGTGATTTAAGGACACTTAGCCATGGAGACACTCACATGATGAGAAACAAAAGTTTGCCCCAGCCATGTGAGGGAGCTTGGCTGCAGTCCCCCACCCACCACCACCAGACAGGCCTCCAACAGAGACTGCATCTCTGGCCAACAACTTGACTGTAACCTCATAGAGACCCTGAGCTAGAGGCACCAAATGAAGTTGTATATGCATTCCTGACCCGTAGAAACTTAGATAATAAATGCTTATTGTCTTAAGCTTAGAAGTTTTGCAGTGATTTGTTACACAGAAATATGTAACCAATTTATATATTATTATGTGATTAGATGATTCTGACACAGGCTAAAGTTTGAGAACCACAGCTTTCACTTTAGGAATGGTCAGTCACCAACTGAAGCAGAATTTCTCACTCTTGCCCCTGTCTTTTAGTAAGGATTGGGTAAATTTTTGATGGCTTCACCTGCTTCTCAGGTTGGTAACTAAACTTTCTTTCTTTTTTTTTTTTTAAATTTTATTTTTATTCTTTGCCCAAGGGGTACAGGTCTGTGAATCATCAGGCTTACATCTTTCACAGCATTCACCAAAGCACAAACCCTCCCCAATGTCCACAAGCCATCCACCCAATCCCTACCCTCCCACCCCCCAGTAACCCTCAGTTTGTTTTGTGAGATTAGGAGTCTCTTATGGTTTGTCTCCTTCCCCATCCCATCTTGTTTCATTATTTTTCCCTCCCTACCTAAATTTTCTTAACTTTGATGGGGTTTGTTATTTGCCAGACTGAGTGCATCCCTTTCTTGCCTTTACTTACTCCTTGCTTTCAAATCCCACCCAATTCCTGTTCTTATGCTACATTTTGCCTGAGGGGTATCTTATGGTAGGATATAAATCTGTAACTGCTAGTTTGTCAACTTGTCTGCTATTGAAACAAGTCTTGTCCATTCTCCCTTCCTGAGATGGATAACTTGTGTCTAAGGAGATAATTCCCATCACAATGTCCACTAACGCCAGCTGCCTGTGGTGAGTATGTCCTGTCTCTACCACACTCTCCCTTAGTTTCCTGCAGTTTATGAAGCACAGTCCCCTGGAGCTGAAGCAAACCTGTATTTTTACCTATTGTGTCCTCATCACCTGGAAATCCAGCAAGGGAGCTCTGATGAGTTTAGGTTGTGAAATTGGTCAGCAAATCTGACCTAGCTGTGGTCTTTACCTCTGGCTTTACATAGAATCACCCAAGAACTTTGGAAACATGCTGATCCCCAGGCCCTACCCAGACTGCTAAAGTCACCGTCCTCAGGTGACTCTCACAGTTTTAGGGGGCAGTCTCTCAACTATTGCTGCTGTGGGTATTCTTTGTGCACCACCCCTCCCCCAATAGTTTCAAATCTTCTTCCTCCTCTGAAAGTGTCATTCCAGTCTGTCCTGAGACCACTCTTCTCTTCATCTGTGGGATGTGTTTGGCTCCAGCCACTGTTTCTAATTCAATAATAGCATATGTTTCCCTCACCTTTTTAGTGCCCCCCTCAAGAGCCATTGGATTCACATCAGTCCCCATCTCCTTATCCTGGCCTTCAATCCCACTGTGTGCTTCATGTCAGTCTCATTGGTCCCGGTGCTTAAATTCCTCGGAAAGACTCTTCCTTTAGCTAAATTAGTGGGTATACCAGTTACTGTTCTCCAGAGAAACAGAATCAATAAGATCTATGTATATATATTAAGAGATTTATTATAAGTAATTGACTCATGTGATTATAGGGGCCAGTAAGTCTGAAATTTGTTAAGCAGGCCAGCAGCCTGGAAACTCAGGAAGAATTTATGTTATTATCTTAAGGCAGAATTCCTTCTTCTCCTGAAAGCTTCAGATTTTGCTCTTAAGGCACTAAACTGGTTGGATGAGGCTCATCTGACATCGCCAAAGGTGATCTCCTTTACTTAAAGTCAGCCAACTGCAGATGTTAATCATATCTATAAAAATACCTTTACAACAACATTTAGACTATGGTTCAACTAAAAAACTGGGCACCATAACCTTAGTCAAATAGATACATAAAATTTAACATTACTATTGATTTTCTTCCTTTTTGTTCTCATTCCTTCTCTGTTCTTGGTGTGAAAACTTATCTGAAGAATGTTTCACAAAATATTTCTGTTCTTGCTTTTGTTACTAAAGAAATCTCATTCTAGGAACAGAATGTTCCACACACAGGCCTTCCAGTGGCATTCCTGGCCTTTGGTTTTACAATGGTATCACTGAGAAGATAAAAAAATATATTTTTGTAATTAGAGCCAGGAGTGCAGTACATCTGTAAGAGGGCTATTTTGTGCAATAATATGGGCTAAAGATTGTATGAAGACACTCACCTGGACTAAAGTTTGCCTTTCAGAACCAGTGTTATCATTGTACAGGTCCTTGTGGTTCTTATAATTATGGTAAGATGTCCTCAGTAATAAAGATCAGAAATATGTAGAAAATCATATAGACTCAACAACAACTACTAGAACAAATAAATAAACTCAGCAAAGTCACAAAATACAAAATCAACAGAGAAAAAACTGTTGGATTTCTGTACACCAATACAGAACTATCCAAAAATAGCTAAAAACTTTTGACAAGAACACCAAAAAGAATAATATAGAAATAAACCTAACCAAGGAGGTGAAAGACATGTACACTTAAAACTATAAAATACTGGGCGCCTGGGTGGCTCAGTGGGTTAAAGCCTCTGCTTTCTGCTCAGGTCATGATCTCAGGGTCCTGGGATCGAGGCCCGTGTCGGGCTCTCTGCTCAGTGGGGAACCTGCTTCCTCCTCTCTCTCTCTGCCTGCCTCTCTGCCTACTTGTAATCTCTCTCTCTTTCTCTCTCTGGCAAAATAAATAAATAAAATCTTTAAAAAAAAAAAGAATAAACAACTGGAAAAGAAAATCTTAACCCTGTTAAATGGTGCTGAGAAAAACCAGATGTCCACATCCAAAAGAATGAAATCAGACCCTTATCTTTCACCATAACAAAAATTAATTAAAAATTGCTTAAAGGTTTGAACATAGATTTGCAACCCTAAACTCCCAGAAAAAAACATTACAGAAAGTTACTTGACATTGGTCTTTGGCAATAGTATTTTGAATGTGACACCAAAAGCACAGGCAACAAAACCAAAAATAAATGAGACAATATCAAACTGAAAAGCTTCTGCACAAAAAATGAAACAATCAACAGAGTGAAATATCTTCTGGCTCTTGTCTGTCTTGGCTCTACTTCCTTGGGCTATGCACAGCCTACTGAGAGCAATCTCTTTTTAGATGTCTTTCCTCCTGCCTCCTACCCCCTATCAGTCTCCTACTGGTGCTGCCTTGCCCTCCATCCCAACTCAGCAAGGCCCAACAGGGACCAGATGGCAGAGAAATGACGCAGAGGCTCAGTGCATGCATCACAGCACATTGGAAGGGGAACTTTGCAGCCAAGAAGTAGAGGTCACTGACAATTAGAGAATGTAGTCACAGCCCCTTATTCAAGATACATTCAAAAATTTTATTTTTTCCCCTTTCCATATGTTCATCTGTCTTGTTTCTTAAATTCCACATATGAGTGAAGTCATATGGTATTTGTCTTTCTCTGACTGATTCCACTTAGCAAAATACACTCTAGCGGGTACCTGGGTGGCTCAGTGAGTTAAAGCCTCTGCCTTCAGCTCAGGTCATGATCTCAGGGTCCTGGGATCGAGGCCCGCATCGGGCTCTCTGCTCAGCAGGAAGCCTGCTTCCTCCTCTCTCTCTGCCTACTTGTAATCTCTCTCTGTCAAATAAATAAATAAAATCTTAAAAAAAAATACACTCTAGCTCCACCCATGTCATTGTAAATGGCAAGATTTCACTCTTTTGATGGCTAAATAATATTCCATTGTATATACATATGCCACCTCTTCTTCATCCATTCATCAGTCAATGGACATTTGGGCTCTTCTCATAGTTTGACTATTGTCGATAATGCTGTTATAAATATCAGGGTGCATGTACCCCTTTGAATCTGTATCTTTGTATCCTTTGGGTAAATACCCAGTAGTGTGATTGCTGGGTGGTAGGGTAGCTCTATTTTTAACTTTTTGAGGAACCTCCATACTGTTTTCCAGAGTGCTTTTCCACCAACAGTGCAAGAGGGTTCTCCTTTCTCCTCATCCTCACCAGCATCTGTTATTTCTTGTGTTGTTAATTTTAGGCATTCTGAGAGGTATGAGGTTATATCTCATTATGGTTTTGATTTACATTTCATTGATGATGAGTGATGTTAAGTATCTTTTCATATTTGTTAGCCATCTGGATGTCATCTTTGGAAAAATATCTATTCAAGTCTTCTGCACATTTCTTTTTTTTTTTTTTAGATATTTATTTATTTATTTATTTATTTATTTATTTGACAGAGAGTCAGAGAGAGCAGGAACACAAGCAGGGGGAGTGGGAGAGGGCGAAGCTGGCTTCCTGCTATGCAGCAAGCCCCATGTGGGGCTCGATCTCAGGACCCTGGGATCATGACCTGAGCTGAAGGCAGATGCTTAGTGACCCAGTCTCCCCCTTCTGCCCACTTCTTAACTGGGTTACTTGGTTTTTGGGTGTTGGGCTTGATACGCTCTTTATAAATTTTGCATACTGACCCTTTATCAGATATGTCATCTGCAAATATCTTCTCCCCTTCCATAGGCTGCCTTTTAGTTTTGTTGATTGTTTCTGCACTGTGCAGAAAAGAGAGAGAGAGAGAGGGAGAGGGAGAGAGAGAAAGGGAGAAAGCATAAGAGACTCTTAATGATATAGATCAAACAGAGGGTTGATGGAGGAATTTGGGTGGGGGATGGGCTACATGGGTGATAGGTATTAAAAAGGGCAATTGTTATGATGGGTACTGGGTGTTGTATATCAGTGATGAATCACTGAATTCTGCTCCTGAGACCAATATGGCACTGTATGTTAACAAATTAGAATTTGAAATAAAAATAATAAAAATAACTAACTGAATAAATAAATAAATTTAAACTCAGCTTGCATGTGCGCAAAATATTTTCCACCATTTGATAGTTTTGTTCCTTCTTTAAATATGTGTTTATGAGTAAAGGAGAGGGAGAGAGGGGGATTGGCTCTCTGATGGGTTAGACCCTTCATTGGCTTGGGAAGACAGGAAACATTATACCTCAAAAAATTAGGGAATTTAGTTTCGGGGTTTTATTATGTGTGAGTCAGCACCTCAAGGGAGGGTGAATGGGAGTAAGACAAGTGAAAAATCATGGCAGGAAAGACCAGGTGTGGAGCAACAGTCCTATCATTCCAGATACATCTACCTGCCCTTTGACTCTACATTTTCACATGAGGAATTCCCTTGTGGGCCACAGACTAACTAAAACTCTAAGTGATGGTATCTGTTATTTTATCCACTGTTCACCCCAACTAGGAGAAAGAAACTTAACAAAAGCGAGCACATTCTATTTCCATGGGAATAACCAGATTTCCACCTAATTCCTTAAGGTTCTTCTTCCTTACCTTTTTCCTTAACATTCTTACCTGTGTTTGAAAAATATTCAGACAGGGCATTCCTCTGTCTATAAATTAATCCCCTTCCCTATGTGGAGCCCTTATTCCTTCTGTCTGATATTTTTTCTCCTTTGACAATTCTCCTTTCTTCCCTGGGTCTTGTTCCAAATGGCCTTGAAGTTCTGCTTTTCTTTTTCCCCTTCTCTCTCAGAGCTCCTATTTGGTTTAAAAAATGCAATAAGCATGTCCTTTCAGATGAATGCTATTTCCATATCTCTGGTTCGAATACCATTCCCAACCTCTTCTTGGAGAATTTCATTTGGATGTAGAGAAAAGAAAGTCATCCAACTCCACAGGGAAACCTGGGCAACCCCAGGAGATAATGAAAATATCCTAAGTCTGAGGTCCACACTGAGAAACCAAGATTATATTGTCTTTCCATCAACCTGTCTGTCCTGGTGCCATCTAACAGATCGCTGTGATGACAGACATGTTTTCTATCCCTTGTGGCAACTGAGCCCTTCAACTGTAGCATGAGTAGCTGAATCTTTAATTTATTTAATTTTGTTTTAAAACTGTTTTAAAAATTTAAAACTGAGCGGTGTAAAACTTTTTTCATTAAACACAACTTTGTTGTTTTGGAAAGACTGCATTCAAATTTAACTGCTTGAAATTTAGTGTCTGAATCAAGATAAACTTTGTACTACAGAGCATCTTACTAATAATTTTTTATTGGTTACCTTTGAAATGATAATACTTTGATATATTTGATTAAATAAAATTTATTATTAAAATTAACTTCACCTGATTCTTTTTACTTTTGAAAATGCAGCTCCAAGATAATTTGAAATTACATACATAACTCATATATTTGTATTAGACAGTGCTGGTCATTGTGGTAATGCATTTCAAAATACTTTGGCATAAACAGTGGGAAGTGTGTGTGTTCACAGAGATAAACTCTCCACAATCTAAAAACAGCTGTAATTTCACCATTCCATCAAAAATCTCCATCTGACGGTGATTCATTGGAATCAGAAGTCACTAATCAGCAAAATGGCAGACAACTTAACATCCACCATTACTGAAACCTACACCAGAAGGTTTAATCAGCAAAAATGCTGATAGAATTTACTTTCGTGTGTGTGAAAATCATCATAAGGTTTGGCTGAAGAAACTTTGCACAGACTCGGCCACACTTGGATATACAAGGCAAGCCCAGGAACATCTTGGGACAATGCTCAAAGTCGATGGCTGTGCTGGCTGTGTGACATTCCACTTCCTGGTGGTCCACATGCTGAACCAAGCCCAAAGAAGCCCAGTCTGATCCACAGAATGTCTTCATCGTTGAGTCACCCTCTCAGGCAAACACCAGCTGGAGAATGGAGAGTGAGCTAGAGAGAGAGACCAAAGGACTGTCTGGTGCCTGCACATTAAATGTGTGAATGGAAGACTTGGATTTGAGTCTTGTTTCTATAACTGGGTGACAAGGTTGAGAGGAAGGGAAGAGTGTATTACCCTCTCTTAGCTTTAATTGGGAAGGGTTACTGATAGACCAAAAGAATTGACTTTTACTGAATGATCATATTTACTTATGTTATTTCAGTATATTTCCACTGAAGGCAACAAGGCTAGGACAACTAAGTGGGTTATAGCATGCCAGGTGCTGCTACAGCCATCTCTCCCTCCAGTCCTCTCAACCTACCTCTTTTTTTTTTTTAACTTACCTTCTTTTTCCTTTCCTTTCTTTGTCACAAATCACATTCTTTCCCTAATTTCCTCATCTCTATTAATGGAACCATCCTTTTCCTTACTACCCAAACTGAAAACTGCATTGACTCTTCTTTCTTTTCTTCCCTCCTCCACCCTTGCCAACAACCTTAAGACAATTTCCAATATTGAACCAGTAATCAAAAACTTTCCAACAAAGAAAATCCCAGGAACAAATTACATTCATCTTTCAGTAGGTAAATAGATAAATATGCTGGGTATACATCCACATAACAGAATATTATGTATTGCTAAAAGGAAATGAGTTATCAAGCCATAAAAAGGCATAGGGAAAACTTAAGTGCATATGAGTAAGTGAAAGAAACCATCTGAAAGGGCTACACACTGATTCCAGCTAGATGACACTCTGGAAAAAGCAAAAATATAAAGGCAGGAAAAAGATCAGTGTTTCCAGGGATTAAGGAGGAAGCAGGAATAAAAAGGAAGAGCATAGAGGATATTTAGGGCCATGAAACTACTCCATGTAATACCATAATGGTGGATACATGTCATGCATTTGTTCAAACTCACAGAATGAAACTGTGGACTTTGTGGGATAATGATGTGTCCATGTAGGTTCATCAGTTGTAAAAAAAAATGAACCACTCTGGCAAGAGTGTGGATAGTGTGGGAGGCAAATGTGTGGGGGCAGAGCATAAATGGGAAATCTCCATACATTCTGCTCAATTTTGCTGTGAACTTAAAGCTACTCTAAAAAACAGAACCTCTTTAAAAAATTCAGTACCTTTTTTATGATAAAAATGCAAAACAGAGATGGAAGAAAACTACCTCAACATCTTAAAAGTCATACATGAAAAGCCCACAGCTAACCTCATCCTCAATGTTGAAAGAATGAAAATTTATCCTCTAAGATCAGAGCAGCACAAGTATATCCGCTTTTCCAACTTCTGTTTCAACACAGTACTAGTTCTGGCCAGAATAATGAATCAAGAAGAAAAGACAAAACCATTCATATTAGAAAGGAAAAAGTACAGCTATCTCTGATTGCAGATGACATGATATTATATGTATAATACTGCAAAGATCACACACATATTTGAACTAATAAATTCAGCAGTTGTAGATACAAAGTCAACACGAAAAAATCATTTGTATTCTATACATTAACAATGAACAACCTGAAAAGGAAAGAAAACCATTTTATTTTTAAAAGTATCAAAAATAATAAAACACTTTAAAATAAATTTAACTAATGAGATCAAAGACATATACTGATAGCTACAGTGTGTTGATGGAAAAGATTAAAGCAGAACAGATAAATGAAAGACATCTTGTGCCCTAGAAGAGATGACAGTATCATTAAGATGTCATTACTGTACCAAACAATCTAAAATTCAAAGCAATCCCTAGCAAAATCCCAATGATGTTTTGCAGAAATAGAAAAATCCATCTTACAATGTATTTCATTTTAAGGGACTCTAAATAACCAAACAAATTCAAAAAAGAAGAACAAAGTTGGAGGTCTTGCATTTCCTAATTTCAAAACTGACTACAAACTTGCAGTAATCATAGCAGTGTGGTCCTAACATAAAGAAAGATATATAGATCAATGGAATAGAATGAAGAGCCTAGAAATAAACTTTTTCATGTATGGTCAAATGATTTTTGACAAATGTACCAATAGCCACTCAGTTGGAAAAAGACAGTCTTTTCAACAAATAGCTAACATACAAGTATACCCAAAGAGTTGGGAAAGCTAGATATGCACATGCAAAAGAATAAGGCTGGGCCTCACCTAGCACCATATACAAAAATTAACTCAAAAGGGTTATAAGATCTAAATGTAAAAGATAAAACTATACAACTCTCAGAAGGAAATATAGGGCAAAATCTTCATGATATTGGCTTTAGCTATGACTTCTTGGATATGACATCAAAGGCACAGGAGACCAAAGGAAAAAAAAATCAAATAAACTGGACATTTCTGTGCATCAAAGAACACTATCAAAAAAGTGAAAAAGCAATCCATAGAACAAGAGAAAATATTTGCAAATCATTTACCTGAAAGGGATTAATTTCCAGAACATATAAAGAATTCTCACAACTCAACAACAAAAAACAAACTATTTAAAGATGGGCAAAGAGGGGTACCTGGGTGGCTCAGTGCATTAAGCCTCTGTCTTCGGCTCAGGTCATGATCTCAGGGTCCTGGGATCAAGTCCTGCATTGGGCTCTCTGTTCAGCGGGGAGCCTGCTTCCCCCTCTCTCTCTGCCTGCCTCTCTGCCTACTTGTGATCTCTTTCTCTGTCAAATAAATAAATAAAATCTTTAAAAAAAATAAAAAAATAAAGATGGATAAAGAGTTTAATAGGCATTTCTTCAAAGAAAATATGCAAATGGCCAATAATCAGATTAAAAAATGATCAGCATCACTAATCATTAGGGAAATGCAAATGAAAACCATAAGACATACCATTTCACACCCGTTAAGGTGAGTATTAATTAAAAAAAAGCAAAGCAACAATAAAAAATGGAAAATAATCAGTGAGGATGTGGAGAAATTGGGAAATTTGAAATCCCACTGCTGTGGGAATGCAAAATGGTATAGCCACTATGGAAAATGGTATGATGTGTGTGGTGTCTTCTCAGTAACTTAAAAATAGAGTCATCAAATAATACAGCAATTCCACTTCTGGGTATATACCCCCCAAAATCAGAAGTAGAGACTCAAAAAATATTTGTACTCCCATATTCATAGCAACATTATTCACAATGACCAAAAAGTGGAAGAAACCCAAGTGTCCATGGGCAGATGAATGGATAAACAAAATGTGGTATGTACAAACAATAGAATATTTCAGCCTTAAAAAGGAAGGGAAACCTGACATCTGCTACAGCTCCTGAGGATAATATGCTAAGTCACAATCAGACAAATACTCTATGATTCCACTTACATGAGGGCCCTGGAGTAGTCAAATTCATAGGAATGGAAAGCAGAGTGGTGGTTGTCAAGGGCTGGGGGTCGGGGAGAATGGAGAGCTGTGTACAGATGGGGAAGACGAATAAGTCCTGAAGATGATGATAGTGATGGTTTCACAACAATGTGAATGTACCTAATGGCACTGAACTGTGCACTTAAAAATGGTTAGGATAGTAAATTTTATGTTATGTACACTTTACCACAATAAAAAAAGTGGAAAAAAACCTCCAAATTAAGACAAGTTTATTTTTCCCCTAGAGTGTTTCTAGCATTAGTCACAAGTTCCCAAAAGGACAAGGTCTCACATATCACCAAGACTGAGATGGGCAGAGCAGGATTTGGAGTGTGGATTTCTGAGGAGGATTCTCACCTCCCACAACAGGCCCTGTGCTCTTCCAGCAGGTACTTGCCGGGTACAAAGGAGTCACAGTGAGGGGCAGGACCAATGTGTGCTCTTCCCATAAGAGCTCCTTTCAGGTCCCAAAAGCAATCACAACTTACAAGAAGTATGGCATAGGCAAGGCACTCCTTATGGCTGGGTGTGTTGCATTAAGTGGCATGCTGTGAGCTGTGGGCAACCCTGAAGATCCTTCAGATCCTCCTCCTACTGGCATGTTGCCCTGTGTTAGGGATGCATTCATTGATTCAAAAGATTGTGAGACAAGAGAGCTCAGAGGACCCCTGAGACTTTCTTCTCAGTGTTTTCCAAAGGCCAGCCTGTAGATGATGCCCTTGCTGCTACATCAGAATCACCAGGAGGGTTTGTTAAAAATGCAGGTTCCCAGGTTCCAAGCCAGAGGGGTCTGACTCTATCAGATAAGACCTCAGAATCTATATACATTTTTAAGGTCTCCAGGTGTTTCTGGTGGGGAGTCAGATTTCAGATTGCTGACAATGCTGAAAAAAGATGAGCAGAGTACACTGAAAGTAAGTTGCAATTTGAAGTTGCGGGGTCTGGTAGAGCTCCACGGTCTCCCTATGGCATAACAAGGATTGGACCAAATAGTTCCTGACCATCCCCTCCAGAACCCAAGTAGACTTTGAAAATGGTCACATTTCTAGGATTTTAATACCCATCTGAGGACACAGAAGAACAAGCAAGATTCTGTGGCCGGAGCATACCTGTGCTGGGGCTGAAATCGGTGCTCTGAGCTTTCACTAAGGATTTCTTTGGTTTCTTGAGGTTTTTTTGTTTTTTCAGTTGGTTGGGGTTTTTTTAGTGTTAGAGTGAGTACATGTTGCTGTGAATTCAATTTTTCCAAAGCAATCTTGCAATCTCATGAGACAGGATAATGTGAAGCCTCTGAGGAAGAAAGTCCAGAAACAGAGACGAGAGCACAGAAATGGGTATAGACGGGGAAGCCTGAAGGCAGACTCTATATCCCCAGAATCTGACTGTGAAGACCCAGGCTTTAGGCTCTTAAAACATGTGGTAGTGAATGAAGAACTCTCCATGGTTATCTTAGACCATTTAATTGGAAAATCTAAAGATGAGTGCCACAAATTACTGGCCAAATGACTCACTGGGTTTTCCAGGAACTTTCCTGTCCTGTCCTGCTGCTCACCTGGGTACTGCTAAGGAGAATGGAGCACCCCCTAAAGAGGATGGAGCACCCCTTAAGGAAGAGGGAGAACCCCTAAGGAGGTTGGAGCACCCCTCGAGATACTCTCTCACCCTCTTGACCCTGGCTGTCAATGTTAATCACTCTATTCAGTCTGACAGCTTCCCTTTACAGTCAGGAGGATTAAAAAAAAGCTGAGAACCATTATTTTATTTTTGTCAAAGTAATATCTGCACACGATAGGAAGTACAGATGAGCTTAAGATGAAAAGCAACAATCTCATCTGCTCCATGGTACTGTCCTGGCCCACAAAGCAGGCTGCTATACTCCAGTTATTTTAGTGTCTTCCCTTATAATTTGTCTAGGCTGTAGGCTTATACCACTCTAACTGTATTTGTCAGCATTGGACAAGAGCTGTCTGATTGCTGATACGAAAGGTGGCAGTGGATCCAGACAGTCACAAACCCATCTTCAGTATTTGATATTTCTATTTCAGTACTACTATATTCTATCCTTTAACTTGAAACACTGTATGTGGACATTGGAGATATATATCCCAAACCTAATTCTAGCCTGAATTCACATGGACTGCAATGAGGCTTAAGAAAGACATTCACTTAGTAAAGAGCAGCTGATGTGTCTGGAAAAGTAAAAAGGTGGAAACTGGACTGAATTAGTGTTTTGTTCCCCAAAAAGGAGTGTTATCTTTGCAGTGAGTTGACTGTTTTATGTTTCCAAAATAAGTGCCAATGTTGGACATTTGTGGTTGATCTCCAAACAACACTAGTTGAGGAAGTGGGAATTTGGCCGAGTCAACGGAAACTATTGCAGGAAACCCAAAAAGAACTCTGAATGGAAGCATTTCAAGGAGAAAGCAGCCATTGTCCATGCCTGGATAGCCATTAAGGAAGGCAAAAAGGACACGTTTGTCAAATTGGCCAGGTTTAAAGAGACTTTTGAAAGAAGCAGCGGTAAACATTGCCCAAAAACTGTCAAAATAAAAAGAATTGACACCGTGCACAATGTGAGTAAAAGGTCTAAGGCAGACAACCCTGACAGGCTGTGCAGACAGGGCTTCCATGACAAAAGGCCAGCATAAAATAAAGCAGAGCAGTTGGACAGAAGGTTTCAAGGGCCTCAGCCAATGATTGTATCTGTTTCTTAGGACTTATTTTATAATGCAATAAAACTTGCTCCCAGTAGAGAAGAAGAAGAACCCATAGCCGCTTAGACTTCAGCATGGGGCAAAGAACAGGGGTACTCTATTAGGCAGTAGTTAACTGGTGCTGTGAGAGGCCACACATCATCACTGCACATGCCTTTCATGTAAAATTCACACACAACCATGCCATAGAAGAGGGGAAGAGGCCTTGGGAAGCCTGTGTATGGGGCAGGGGTTTCCCAGATGCAAGGTCAGAACACAAGGACTTGAACCCAAGCTTCTCAACACATTGAATTTGAAGCTCAAGAGGGTAAGTTTGGTTGTCAGAACTTCTCAAAAGGAAAACCACCACATTTGAATCTCTAGAATAAGTTTTCTTAAGCTATGATCTCAACATGTATCAGACCAGAAGTCTAAACTTAAAGCCAAACAACAGTGCCACATCCTGTGTCCACACCATCCCAGGGGACCTGAAAAATGGTAACAGAGCCTTGGAAACCTCTGCTTCCCTGGCTCCTCCACATGCTCCCCAGCCCCACAACTCAGAATATGTAGTGCACACCTTAGCTCAGTCACCTTCTGCTGGTGATAAGGTTGGTTAAAAACAAGCTTGGTTCCTGACCTCAGCACCCTGGGGGATGCTTTTCCAATAAGGAGAAGAATCAAACACCACAAATATCATTTGTTGAGCTTCTATTTCTGCCATGCATTCTGTCATTGTCTTATGCACATTGTCTCATTCACTTCATAATAACCCCTTAGGTAAGATACCAGATCATTCTAATTTTATGGTTGTGGAAGCAGAAGCTCATGTAAAGTAAAAATGTGTCCCAATGCTGCAACCAGCAAGAGGAGCAAGATGGGACCCAAACTCAGGTGTGTCCGAAGACCTCCTCAGCTCTGTTTTGCCTCCTTCACAGTTTTTATAAAATACAACATATTGACTGTGCAAATCGTCTAAATACTTCACCCTCTATAAATGGATACAGTGATGATACAACTTCTTTGCAATCAACCCATATTCTGAGTCTGTACCCCCAGTTTTTTCTCTTGCTCTTCTGGGAAAGTGCTTGCTTGCATCCAAGAGATAATTCCAACATTCCAGGAAGACAAACTCCTTGAAGAATAAAACCCACAGAAGTTCAGAAAAGGATAAAAGAAGAAATCTCATGTTTCCAAATGATAAAGGAATAGGGGGGAGCTTGTTTCCAGCATAGGAACCTGAATATCTCAGGTTATCTGGGTGGGCCCCATGAGGCAGTGTCAAGCTGGAGGTGCAGGGCCCTTAGGAAGTGGTCTGGAAGCCAAATGGGCAATCCTGGGCCAGATGGTGCAGGACAGTTGGAGGGTAGGGCAGAGTTAGCTAGAAAGTGAGTCAGACCACCTGGAAGGTGTTGAGCTGTAAGGTCAGAGAGAGGGAGCTGGGAGGAATGCCACACCTTATGTCTGGGACAGAGATGGTGGTTTCTGCTTGCCTGCTGCATTGCCTTTGTCTCCACAGGGAAGAGCTGATGGTTTGGTCCTGGCCACTGCTGACATTTCCTGATTTCCGAAAGGATTGCCTCCAGAAATACAGGATTTTGGTTCAAAGAATCAGGCCCATTTTAGTGAGCAGTTACTGAGAACTTCCTATGCAACCTATATGGGGCACTCTGTGCCAGTAACATAAAAGTGGGCCTGACAAGAGTCCTCTGTCTTCCAGAAGACAAGCACTTATTATCATGTTAGTAAGACAGAGTTCTGCCATGGGGCCTCAAGACAGCATTAGAGAAAAGGTACATTTGGTCTGGGCATTGAAGGATGAATAGGAGTCACTAGAGAAAAGTCATCCCAGATCCCAGATGGAGGGGTAGCCAGACTGAAGGCTGTGATAGGCTGCTGTAGGCTCCCAGATGGGGATCATATACAACTGGGCTTACCTGGGGCCTGCAAAACATCTGTGCCTATGCCTTTCATGTTCTCACAGGGTAGGATACACATTCACTCTTCTCATTCCTTGGCTTGATATGCTTCTAATTCCTTCTTGATATGCTAGTAGCGCTCAGTCTGGAAAGGGAAACCACTCCAGACCACTAAGGAATTGGCAAGAGTATAAACACACTTGTAAGAGTAGTGTGTACATGCATCTGTGATCCCAGACCTGGGATCAGCCGCTGACTTCCTCTTAGCTGCACTGTGAGGACCAGTGTGGTACACAGAGGTCTAAATCATCCCTCCTGTAAGATCATGTGAGGACTTTCCCTTGGATGGGGAAGACATTGACATATGTAGGACAGATATGTGTTCTGCCGGCACTTTCCATGGCAAAGTGTGAGTGGCCTCAGTGGGCATTTGCTGGCTCTGTTGGGATGCTTGCAATATATCCATGTGTGTCAGGATTCTACTTCACACAGGTCTCCACAGCCTGCCCCTACCACTGGAAATCCACAGTGACATCACTATGATTGCACACACTCATCGTACCCCTAAACACGCATAATCATTCTCAGGCTAAAAATCATATTACTTAAGCTTTAGTATGTGTAAATTTAAAGCCATCTGAGAATGATATGACCTTTTCCTTCCCTTCATTTCCTCTTTTTTTTTTTAATTTTTGTTTTTGGTTAATGTGTGTTATTGAAGAGTGATTGACATACAAAAGCTACAACATTTAATGTCTACAACTGAGAGTTTAGAGATGAGTATACACTGATGAAACTATCACCATCATTACAAATAACACATCACAACTTGGCAGGATAGAGTCTGTTGGGGGACAATAAAAGAGTGACCATGGATCTTTGCTGAAGAGAAAAATCACAAACAACCATGGAGGATAAGACACAAGGATGCTCACATTCCCTGGAACAAGGAGATGAAATTCTCAGGGGGGAGAATTAGCTGAGGGGACCTGGCAGGGTCTCCTATATGTGGGCAACCTAGAATTGCAAAACGTGGGTTGGATAGGCCCAAATCCTGGGAAGGACACCAGCTCTAAGGACCTCTGTGCTGTGAGGACAGGCTGTCAGCTTCAAAGCAGCCTTCTCTTTGTCTATAGGACCATCTGGCTACTGATTCCTGGGGGGGGGGGGTCTGCAAACCCTACAACAGGCATGGAGTTCCAACCTCTTCCCTGATTTGGCTGCAACCCCGCACTCAGGGACTCACTCTGAACTGTGCTCCCCAACATGGGGTCCAGAAACCAGGACCTTCAGCATCCCCTGGTAGCAGGTGAAGCACCTGGGAACAGGTGAAGAGGCAAACTTGCCAGGCCTGCCAGACTGACTGGGTCAGAGTCCTGGCTGAGGGAAAGGCCCAGGGCTCTGGGTGTCCACAGGCCTTTCAGGGCATTCTGGTCTCTATGAGTTCATAAGTAGCAGCAGGCAAATACTGAAGCCTTTCACAGGCACACAGCTGAAGGCTTGTTTGGAAACAGGTGCTCTTTAGTCCTTCCAGAGCCCCATCTGCTGCTCCAGATGGAGGCTATGAGGGTCCCTCTCTAGAACCCAGACTCTGCACACAGGAAACTGTGTCCACTGAGCCTTGAGGACTTTCACCACGAGAGGGCACTGATGCTCACCTAATGGTCACAGCTCAGCCATCCCTGGGAGCTCA
Source organism: Ailurus styani (assembly GCA_002007465.1). Classification (NCBI taxonomy): domain Eukaryota; kingdom Metazoa; phylum Chordata; class Mammalia; order Carnivora; family Ailuridae; genus Ailurus; species Ailurus styani. Next base: position 686,494 of record LNAC01000721.1, on the reverse strand, counting down.
CTGGCTTTGCTCTGTGTCTGTTTCTCCCTCACTCCACCCTCTCTCTCTTCTAGAGCAAATTCCTACAAAGGGATTTATAGACCCAGTGTGTGTCAAGTGTCACCCCTGCTGCAACACCTTTGGAGAGCATGTGCTTACATCATCCAGTCAGTCCCCAGACTGAGCACATGGCAGCACATCCAGGGGCTGAGGAGTGCAAAAGGAGATGCAGTGAGCTCACCTGGAAACTCCTGGATCCAGGACCCTGAATTCCCCTTGCCTGGCATCATCCCAAGAGCCAGTGAGCCTTCTCTGCTCCACTACTCAAGGGGGACTGGGGAGCTGAGGGGGCAGGGACACCTGGACTCATCAAGACCTCAATATTCCTTCCTTCCAAAGATACCAGTTCTCTCTATGTAGCTTACCTCTGTCTCCCCAAAGTTGGTTCTTGGTCACTCATCCTTTTTGGCTCTGTCCTTATCTCAGTGGTCCTCACTCTACTGCTGTGCCCTGGGGTCACCTTCCACTTCCCCCTCTTGGTGTTTTGTCCTTGTTTCAGCCTCAGATTCTGGGGCATACAAGTGAAGTCTTTCTCCACTGAGGAGCTGAGATGGATGTTGTGGCTGGGGCTCAGCTACAGGGGACCCCTCCCTCCCATTGCTGGTTTTTTCCAACCGACCCTGCCTGGGCTTGTCTGACAGGAAGCAATTATGCCACTTGGAATGGGGAGGCAGGGTGACACGTGGGAAGGGACAGTGTGTAATAGCAGAGAGGATATCTAGAGGGAGGAGTTGTTCTGAAGCCGATGTATTGGACTAATGCCCAGGGAGGCTCAGGTAGGAGCCTGAGCTGGGAAGGCAAAGACCATGGGTGGCCAGATTCCTGCAGCCATGCTGCACTTGCTATTCAGGTGGGTTCTGCTCTGGGCCATGCTCCTGCTACTAATAGGTTCCCAGCTCCCAGTGACTCACAGCCGGAGTTCCCAAGAGAAGAAAGACAGTGATGAACAAAGGGACATAGAACATCATTTCCCTGCCACTGTGGAGTATGCCTTGCACATATTCAACCTACAGAGCAAGGACTCAATGGCCTACAAGCTGGTGCGCATCTTGAATTCCTGGAAGGAACAGGTAAGTGACCATATCTTCCTGCCTGATGACCTGCACTTGCTATAAAGTCAGGGTTGTGGGGTCTGGAGGGGTCTTATCGAGGGATCTTGTTCACCATCGGAAGTCCATAAAATAGGGAAAGTACAACCTGTCCAGTTAGATTCAGTTTTATAAAATAAAAAATTTGGAAATTTAAATAGCTCAGACAAAATCTGCTCTCATGTAAGGTATATTTTTAATCTTCATCATTTTATGACATTAATGATGAAGGACCTCAAAATATAAACTATGAGGTACTAAAGATCCTGAGTAAGGAAAAGACCCACAGATGAGATCAGTTGAGGAAATATTCCAAGGAACAAGTACAAGGAGATGATCAGAAAACAGAGAGCAGATGCTGAGAGAGAGAAGGAGAAGGGCCTGAGGATTAGGGCAATAAGGATTCTCCCTCATCCAGAGCAGACCCTGTGACTTCAGGGACTCTTCTCTGGGCTCCTCCCTGTGGTCTCCACCTACGGGGATGGATGCTATTCTATACTCTTCCCATACCATGGTTCTCAATCCTAGAGCATTGTGCTTGTAATGGAGTGTCTGCAGAATGCAACCAGGAAGGCTGTTTTCACATGGCCTGCATCAGGATCAGGTATGGTCATGTGTATTTGGGGGGTGACAAGATGTAGGTGTGATTGTGTCAGTCAGTGTGTGTGTATATGTGAAAGTGTGAGCTGAGTGAGTGTGTGTCTCTTTGTGTGTCTCTGTGTGTACATGTGGGTGTGAGTGATTGTGTGTTAGTGGGTGAGTAAGGTTAGTATGTGTATAAGTTAGTATGTGTTAGTGTGTGTACAAGTGTGAATGTGTAGGTGTGAGTGTATTGGTGAGTGTGTGAAAGGGTGTATATGTGTTTCTGGGTGTACGTCTGTGACTGTGTGCACGTGTGCATGTGTTGGGGCCCGAGGCATTCCTTTCTCTCCCTCTGGACCTCTGCCCTGAAACCCTGAGGGAAGGATAATGAGAGTTCCACCCTGCACAGAGCTCCAGCCTCTGTGAACATCGCTGGGCCAGGTCCTGGCTGGTTCTTCTGACCGAGCTCTCTCTGAGCTCTGCTCTGGGCTTCCTAGATCTGCACTCACACTGAATTAGGGTGTGGGGAGCAATGGAGGGTGAAGTGGGGTATATGAAATGGAATGAAGAGGATAGAGCGGAGAAGAGTATAGAAAATTCCAGCTGCACTTTGTAATAGGATAAGAGGTATCTGGAAGCCATAGTTGTGTGTGTGTGTGTGTGTGTGTGTGTGTGTGTGTGTGTGTGTATGCTCAATAGCACATGTGAGTGTTCCAGCAACACTGCAGGACATTTTCCTGTTCTCAGGCAGGTGAAAGTTGAGCCAATGGTGTCATAAATGACTCTCCTACTCTGGGGCTGATGTTATTCAGCAAACTGTTGCAGAGCCAACACCCTCCGCCCCCCCAAACCAGGAGCTTGGCACCTGTCTCTTGTGAGTGCTGTTGTAGCTTCAGAAGCATGCTGGAAGTCAGGCTGGGTCTCCCTGGTGTATTTGGGGACATGATGCTGCAGGGTGTGATGTATGAATGGTGTTGACTCAGCCAGCACCTATCCCTGGCCTCAACAACAACCTCAGGCCTCTTTGCTCTGAATTCCCCAAGCTTAGCTTTACCCCAGCAAGCTGACCCAGGCCCAGAGGCAGCTCCCTAGGGGTGGAGTGATTGGGGCTCTCCCTACACTGCATGGATCTATACTAGTAGTTCCTCACAGAAACCAAGAGGTGCGTTGCCACTATAATGTCTCCATGTACCACAGATAGAAGATATCCTGACATTCTCCATGGAGATAAAGCTTGGCAGAACTGAATGTGAAAAATTTGATGAAGACATTGACAATTGTCCCTTTCAAGAAAGTCCGGAGCTGAACAATGTAAGACACACAGCAGATCCCTTGGGTCACACAGCTGAGGATGCAACTTGGGGCAGATGGGGAGGTGGAGTAGATGACATTGGAATTCCTAGTGACACAGACGAGTGAGGGAACTGAAGTACCTTCCATGTCCACTTCTGGTACTGCAGCAGGAGCCTAACTGGGGCCAGCCAACCCCAAGGTCCACTTGTAGGCTCCTGGCCAATCTGGGAACCAGCTCTGCCCACTCACCCCATTCCAGCTGCCTGTGCCTTGGACCACACTGGTATCAGATTGATCCTGGTCAAGAGGGTCCAGCTTTCCTGGGGCTGAAAGAGGATGTCTCTTCTCTGAGCTTTATCCACCTCCTTTCCTGACATTCAGGAAGAGGGGCATGTTAGGGTGACCTACAGCATCTTTGCTCGCCAACCTTTTTGGAGCTGCCCTTGGCTCTATCAGCAGTCTAAGGGATGGGGCTTAAGGAAGGACCCACTGCCCTTTCTCCTATGCCCTGACCTGGGTCCCAGTGAACTACCAGCTCCTAGGGAAAGCTGGGAAAGAAGGGAAAAGGTCAGTGTGAACTCCAGCTCTGGGGCAATCCCACCTCGACCAGAGGCTCCTCTGAGATAGCACCCATTGGTAGAGAGCACCCCAATGCTACACTAGGGGCATGGGTCACCCTGGGTTGGCTTGAGTATTCCCCTGGAGACCACAGACCAAGGTAAGGAGCATAACAAAGGTGCCCCTGAGTTCAGGACAAGGACTTAGGTCCAAAATATGAAGGCCTTGGATAGCAGTACATCAGAGGACCACAGTCTGCATCCACAGCTGCTCACCTCGGGATGGGTGGTTGGGACGTGTGCTGTATTTAAAGCTGAAGCTACTGCTTTCCAGTATTCTTCAGCCACCCTCCATTCTTGTGCTTGTTTCCTCAGACCATCACCTGCTTCTTCACTATCAGCACTGAGCCCTGGAGAACAAAGTTTGAACTCCTGAACAAGACCTGCTTGGAAGACTTCCTTTGATTGAGGCCATGCCCCACCTGGCCTCTAGCTGTTCTTCTTTACACCAGCATTTATATGTAGGTGGCAACACAGGGTTGTTCTCTTCTTAGTGCCTGGGTCTCACTTCCAGGCATTGTGGAAATTCCTCATTGTCCAATTTTTTCATGTAGAATAGATCATCAAATATCTGCATTTCAAGGAGCTTTGTGTGGCGTGATTCCAGAGGGACTGAGCAGGTGAAGGAGTGATCCCAACAGGGCAATAGGGTGGGCCCAGGGAAGTGGGTTCTCTTCCCTCTTGGACCTCTAGAGCCAGCTCCAGGTGGCACAGTCTGAAAGCACAAGTTACTTTCTGAGCTGCTGTCTTGGGGTTCATGAGAGATCACTTTTGTCCCCAAAGAAGCAATGACCATGACTTGGCAGAGAACCCAAATTGCAGAGTAGACCCAGACAGGCCCTCAGGTCCTCAGGACACAGGAGTCCCCTGTCTTCAGGGGCTTGCTAACACCCATTCCCTGGTCCACACAGCTTTGAGGATACGGGAGAGTCAGTATCTTTAGCCACTGAGTGATCCAGCCACCACCAGTAGCAGCAGCAGCAAGTCCTGAAGCCTCAGAAATGTTACATTAGGGCCTCCCCAACTTTGCACGAAGAGGCTGTATTTTTATGAATTCCCAGAAACCCCAAGGACACTTACCATTTGAGAGGCACTGTTCTCCCAGACACTAAGAGACTTAGCTTGAATCCCCTAAAAGAGGATTGGCAAACTTTTTGAGTGTAACTGTTTTGGCCTTTGTGGCCATATGGCCTTGTTCTCAGCTCCCTGACTTTGCTTTGAAAGTTCCATAAACAATGTAAACACACATGTGTTCCAGTAAGACTATTTACACAAATAAGCAAGTTCTGCATTTGGTCTTGGAGCTGCAGCTTCCCTCCCCCAACTAGCTGTCTCTCCAATGCTCATGCAGCTTGACCACCCAGTACTTGACACTTTCCACTCCACTGAAAGATCCTATGCTCCCTTAAGTTCTGCTCAGGGCTTTCTTTGTACAAGTGGGACTCCGTCTGCAGAGTAGGCATACCTCATTGGGGAGAGGTAGGCCCAAGGACAGCACTCCACTCCCACATACAGCTATAGCAGGAAAAGGCCTAGAGTTCCAGCACCACAGAGGCAGGTCAGAGGCAAGATCCACAAGGTTCTCCTATAGCCCAGCAAGACAGTGACCCATAACAACAGCCATGTTCACTATCTACCTTCTCTGCCTCCTTTCCCTCTGTGTGCCCCCTGTGATCATCTCCCAAACCAGCCACCTATACCTTCCTGTCCACATCTCAGGGTCTCCCTGGGGACTTGTAGTAGACATGAGGTAATTAGATATATTCAGGGCTTCCTGTATGATCTCCCAGGAAGAGCCATGGGGAAAGCCTGACAGTGGGCATCCTCATTGCCAGCCGAATATCACTCAGAGTGGACACAGCTGTGTTCTTCTCCCACAGCCCTCCATATGATCTCAGACCTTAGTATATTTTTCTAGAAGACCCTCCCGCCAACCAGCCTCCTCTCTACTCCCACACTGAACTGTTCTGAGTCATGCCTCAATCTGCACAAGGAAGCATAAAGGGGGCTCTTTACCCACTGTGATCCTAATGTATTTTCCACAATCAAGGCACTAATTCTATTCAAGTCCCATAAGGTGCCACAGTAGACAGTCTCCTGTGTGCTCAGAGCCCACAAAGCAGGCATTGAGTCATGGCTCCTGGAAGGGACTTACTAAATCCTGCTTCAGACCACACTTGTGGGGCTTTGTTAATGGTTCTGGCCCCCACACAGAGACTCTGGCTCCAAAGACTGATGAGGAGTTCATGCTCCAGGTGATATAACTTTGTAACAGATGTAGGATTGAGGATCCTATACTGTGTGGAGACGTTTCCTATCTTACCTTGTCCACCTCTACCTGACTCAAGGTGTACCTAGCCACTTCTTTTGTTTGAATGACAAACTTCTTTTGTTGAATAAGCCTAAGTTGCCTTCCTGGGGTCAGGGAAGGGAAGAACTCTGAGTATCCAGGAAAGGGGACCCAGCCCAGCGCTGTGGAGTGAACTTGAGAAAGCACTGGAAATGGGTTGCCTGGAGCCATCCTGTCTCAGTGAGCAGGCCTGACAGGTAGAGCCAGATGTCTGTAGCCTTTGAGGTTCTGGTCAAAGGATGAGTGTGGCCATGGCAGAAGCCCTGTTCAGGCTCACAAGGTTCCTCATGCATGAGCACACCCTCTCTCCCTAGGCATCAGGCCAAGGGGAGAGAACACAGGTGGAATTCACCCATGGAAAGTGAGGAAAGGGTCCAATTTAGAGGGGCCAAGGCTCCCACTCTCTGTTTGACGCCCTCTACCATAGGCAGTGGGTGACAAAGGCCATTTCCTGGTGTGAGGCCACTGAGAACCATGGGGGCCATATAGCACTGGCCAACTCTGATGAATTCCCCTTGGTCTCCAGAGAGCCCCAGGGGGAGCCCGGCTGGGGGCCCTGGACTGGAATTGTGAGAGCCATCCCACTCTGCCACATGCCAGTCTTGCAGCCTTGGCCCTACCCTTAGCCAGCTACACTCCAATTGCCCACACGCCACACAGGGATAGCATCCTCCATGCTTTCTCCAAAGGCGGCCATTTGGGATAATATTCAGGGTTATGGAGTAGAAGTGCTGTGTTTCCTGGAATATTCTCCCTAGTTTGGAATCACTCTGAATATTTGCTTCTTTCCTTGTCTCTGCTCAGATCCATGTGGACCTTGCACATTGGTCCATAGCATCTGACCCTCGGTCACAGGCTTGGGGACAAGAGTTAAGGTGGGCCATAGTGCTGCCACTAAGATGACAGTAAAGTGCAGATTCCAGGAGTAGTTCTCACCACTGTGATTATCAGTGACCCTGAATGTGGGACTGGGGAGGACACAGTGATGGAGAGGGTGGATGCACAGGCCTTGTCCAAGGGTGAACTGTGTCCCCAGCTGCAGTCCTGGCTCCTGCTACTGAAGGATTCAGTCCATCTCCCATCCAGTCTGCCCACCTAGGGCACCTCCAATGCTTACTCCTCACCAACACCTGGTGCCCATTGATGCCACATGGGTGTGGTCCCCAATGCTCATCTTGAGCCCAGTATCCTCACAGAGCCACACAGGCATGGAGGGTCCAAGTCACATTTCTTTCCCATGTGAGACAAGGAGATAAACTCATCCCCCACCTCAAGTGTAGACATCTATAGCCCCCTGCAACGTCCTGTGCTGTGAGCCAACTCCTTCCCACACATAAGTAGTCAGAGGACAACTGCAAGAACATTCTCATGGCAGTGGTGATGTGGTACATGGTTGGATGGAGGCCAGCAGTGTCTAGAGCAGTACAGTTGCAGGAAGGTGATGCTAAGAGGAATGTTCCATCAAGAAGCTCCAGTAGTCATGAACCTACATCCCAAAAACATGGCATAGTTGGACTATTCACCACTGTAGCGGATCCTGTTACAGGCAAACGGGCATCAGTACATGAAGTTAGAAGGTTCTATCACCTGTCTCAGAGCTGAATCCAAGAAGGTTCTATCACCTGTCTCAGAGCTGAATCCAAGAAGGTTCTATCACCTGTCTCAGAGCTGAATCCAAGAAGGTTCTATCACCTGTCTCAGAGCTGAATCCAAGAAGGTTCTATCACCTGTCTCAGAGCTGAATCCAAGAAGGTTCTATCACCTGTCTCAGAGCTGAATCCAAGAAGGTTCTATCACCTGTCTCAGAGCTGAATCCAAGAAGGCTAAACATTATAAAGGAAGCAGCAGAGTTGAAAATTGATTGAACCAGTCTACTTCCACAGTGTCTGTAAACCCCTCCACCCAATATAGAATATGGATTTTTTGACAGAATGAGCTGATAGTCATGAGATGATAGCATTGCAAATATCACAAACATGATAGCATTCTGGCAAAAAAAAATATTTAATGATTTGGGGATTAATCACATATCCTGATGATAGCTTTATTAGTAGTAGTAAAAAATATGTTAGTAAATTATCTTTGAAATGAAATAACAAAAATAAATTGACAACAATGGAACTGGTAAAATAATTTGGCAACAAATTAGTTTGTAAGTCCATTTTAAATCTAGTTCATAATATAAACTCACAAAATAATTAAAACACAACTAAAACATTTTGTTATTTAAGTTAATTCCTAATCCCCAATAGATCTGTTAATCATTTTTAAACAACAGATGTAATACATTTTAAAACTTGTCAATTAATAAAAAGAACTAAAATAATCATAATCCACTTTCTACAACTATTCATATGATAAGATCAAGTTTTCACAAATCTCATAATAAATATTTTGTCAAAAGGTTTAATAATAAAAAAACTCGTCAATTGAAACTACTGTAGTATAATAAGAGATAGATGCATTTATTAGAAGCCATAAACTATAAGGAAATAAGAATATAATATTAAATGTAGTAGAAAGGTGGGATTATTGACAAAACATTTTGTTGTAAAATAAAAAAAAGTGGGGTTATGAACCAAGCCAAATGTCGGGTGAAAAGATTATTAGAAGCAGGCAGATATTTAGCAAGAACTACCAGTAAACAAAGAGGGACAGAGAGAAAACAAAATATTAAAAATGAAAAACAGCAGATTCCTAGGTGTACAGAACAAAGATTAATGTGTATATAAAAATACTATAAGAAGACAAAGAGATTTTAGACTTGACACCAAAGCATGATTCATAAAAGGAAGATGTGATCATTCTTGTCAAAATTAAAAATGTTTGCTCAATGAGATCCCATGTGAACAGGATGAAAAATCAAGTTTTAGAGTGGAAAAAGGTATTTGCAAACCACACTTCCAACAGATAACTAGGATCTAGAATATATAAAAACTATCAAAACTCAGTAGTTTAAAAATCTAACTAGAAATAGGGTAAAAGATGTGAACAGGCATTTCACCAAACAAAATATAAATATAAATGGAAAATAAACATGTGAAAATACATTCAACATACCCAAACAACAAGGAAATACAAATTAAATACAATGAAATAGAATTGGGCAATGTGGTAATGTAAGACCCTGAATTCAACTCCACAGACACACAATTTCATCTACGAATGCACTAAAAATAAAAAAATTTATAGGAATTAACGAAGGAGGGCGCCTGGGTGGCTCAGTGGGTTAAAGCCTCTGCTTTCGGCTCAGGTCATGATCTCAGCGTCCTGGGATCGAGGCCCGCATCGGGCTCTCTGCTCAGCGGGGAGCCTGCTTCCTCCTCTCCCTGTCTCTCTGCCTGCCTCTCTGCCTACTTGTAATCTCTCTCTGTGTGTCAAATAAAATAAATAAAATCTTTAAAAAAAAAATTAAAAAAAAAAAAGGAATTAACGAAGGAGGTAAAAGACCTGTACTCTGAAAACTACAAAACACTGATAAAAAAACTGAAGATGACACAAAAAAATGGAAAGATATTCCATGTGCATGGATTGGAAGAGCTAATATTTTAAAATATCCATATTACCTGAAGGTAATCTACAGATTCAAGCAATCCTTATTGAAATACCAGTATGTTTCACAGAGCTAGAACAAATAATACTAAAATATGGCATGACAAAAGATCCCCAATAACCAAAAAAATCTTGAGAAAGAACAAAGTTTGAGGTATCACAATCCCTGATTTCAAGATATACTACAAAGTGGCAATGATCAAAACAATATGAGTACTGGCACAAAAATAGACATGCAGATCAATGGAGCAGGAATAGGGAGCCCAGATACAAACCCACACATATATGGTCAATTACACTATGACAAAGGAGGAGGAATATACAATGGGGAAAATACAGTCTCTTCAATAAATGGTGCTGGGGAAACTAGGCAGCTACATGCAAAACAATGTAATTGTTTTCCACTTTCTACACCATACTTTATACCATCCACTTTCTATACCTACACAAATGGTTTTCCACTTTCTATACCATACACAAAAGAAACACAAAATGTACTAAATTCCTAAATGTGAGACCTAAAACCCTAAAATTCTTAGATAAAACATGGGCAGTAAACTCTTGGACATTGGCCTTCACAATATTTTGCTAGTTATGTCTCCTCAGCCAATGGAAAGAAAAGCAAAAATAAACTATTGGGGGGTGCCTGGGTGGCTCAGATGGTTAAGCATCTGCCTTCAGCTCAGGTCTTGATCTCCAGGTCCTGAGATCAAGCCCCATGTCGGGATCCCAGCTCAGCGGGGAGACTGCTTCTTCTTCTTCTCCCTCTGCCTCTCCCTCTGCTTGTATTCTCTCTGTCTCTCTCTCTCCCAAATGAATAAAATATTTTAAATATTTTAAATAATAAACTATTGGGACTACACCAAAATAAACAGCTTTTGCACAATGAAGAAAACCATCAACAAAAATGGAAAGGCTACTGTATTGGAGAAGATATTTGCAATATATCTCATAAAGTGTAATATTCAAAACATATAATAGCTTATACAAATTAACACCAAAAAATCTGAAAAAAATTCAGAATACTTGAATAGATATTTTTTTCCAAAGAAGATAGACAGGTGGCCAACACACACACATGAAGAAATGCCCAACAACACTAGTTATCAGGGAAAGGCAAAAGAAAACCACAATAAGCAATCATCTTACACCTGTCAGAATGTCTAATACCAAAACAATCAAGAAAACTAAAAGGCAGCCTACAGAATGGGAGAAGATATTTGCAAATGGCATACCTGATAAAGGGTTAGTATCTAAAATTTATAAAGAACTTATCAAACTCAACACCCAAATGCAAATAATCCAGTTCAGAAATGGGCAGAAAACATGAATAGACTTTTCCAAAGAAGATGTCCAGATGGCTAACAGACACATGAAAAGATGCTCAACATAAGTCATCAGCAGCAAAATACAAATCCAAACCATGATGAGATATCACCTCTTACTTGTCAGAATGGCTAAAATAAACAAGGAAATGCAACAGATTGTTGGTGAGAATGAGGAGAAAGGAGAATCCTCTTGTACTGTTGGTGGGAAGGCAAACTAGTGAAGTCACTCTGGAAAACAGTATGGGTGTTCCTCAAAAAGTTAAAAATGGAACTACCCTATGATCCAGCAATTGCACCACTAGGTATTTACCCAAAGTATACAAAAATACAGATTTAAAGGGGGTACATACACCCTGATGTTTACAGTACCATTATCAATATTAGCCAAACTATGGAAAGAGCCCAAATGTCCATTGGTTAATGAATGGATGAAGGAAGGGTGGTATAGATATATGCAATGAAATATTATTCAGCCTTCAAAAAGAATGAAATCTTGCCATTTGCAATGACATGGATGGAGTTAGAGTATATTAAGCTAAGTGAAATAAGTCAGTCAGAGAAAGACAAATACCAAATGACACACTCATATGTGGAATTTAAGAAACAAAACAGGTGAACATATGGGAAAGGGGGTAAAAAAAGAGAGAGGGAAACAAACCATAAGAGACTGTTAAAGATAGAGGACAGGGGCACCGGGGTGCCTTATTTGGTTAAGCTACGAACTCTTGATTTTGACTCAGGTCATGATTTCAGGGTCCTCAGATCCAGCGCCCCCATCAGGCTATCTGCTCAACATGGAGCCTGCTTAGATTCTCTCTCTTTTCTCCCTCCACCTCTTCCCTCCTTCCTCCCTCTCCAAAACACATACATACACAAAAATAATATAAAATAAAATAAATATTTATTTTAAATAATTAAATAAAATAATTGTATTTTATTTATATGGAATATATAAATGTTTTAATATTTATTTAATATAACTTTATTTAATTTTATTAAATTAAATTTGAATTTATTAAATTTATTTATTTTTATTTAATATAAAATATTTATATTAAAATAAATAAATAAATAATTAAAAACTAAAGAACGCACTGTGGGTTGATGAAGGGAGGTGGGTGGGAGATGAGGTAGATGGGTGATGGGTTTTAAGAAGGGCATTTGTTATGATGAGCACTAGGTGTTGTATATAAGTGATGAGTCACTGAATTGTACTCCTGAAACCAATATTGCACTATGTGTTAACTAACTAGAATTTAAATAAAAATTTAAAAAGAAAAAAAATACTGAAAAACCAAAAGACAAGAAATAACAAGTGTTGGCAAGGACATGGGGAGAAAGGAACCATAGTGCACTGTTGGTGGGAACTTGGTATGGCCATTGTGGGAAACGGTATAGAGGTTCCTCAAAAGGTTAGAAATTAAAATACCCAAGCTGTAATTCTACTATTGGGTATTTACTCCCCAAAATAGAAACACTAATTCAAAAGGCTATATGAACCCCTATGTTTGTTACAGCATTATTTACAATATCCAAGATGTGGAAGCAACCCAAGGGCCCATCAACAGATGAATGGATGAAAAAAATGTGGCACATACATATGTACAATGGAATAGTAACCAGTTATAAAAATGGATGAGATGTTTGTCACTTGTGACAGCATGGATGAATCTAAAAGGTATTATACAAAGGGAAATTAGTTAGAGAAAGAGAAATACCATCTGATTTCATTTGTATATGGAATTCTTTTCTTTTTTTGTATATGGAATTCTAAAAGCAAAACAAATGAATAAACAAACAAACAACAGCAACAAACCCATAGATACTAAGAACAAATGGATGGTTTCCAGAGGTATGCGAAAAATGGGTGAAGAGAAGTGAGAAATGCAGTCTTCCAGTTACTGAAATAATAAGTCAGAGAGATAAAAAGTACAGTATAAAGAATATAATCAATAATACTGTAATACCATTAAATGGTGACAGATTTTAGCTACATTTGTGATGAACATAGCATAATATATGGACTTGTTAACTCACTACAGTTTATTTCTGAAATGAATGTAACATTATGTGTCAACTATACCTTTTTAATAGAAAAAAAACAGGTGATATCAGTATATCCTTATCAGAATGACCAGAAAAAAATTGTGACAACACCAAATATTTGTAAGAATACACAAAAACTAGACCATTCATACATTGCAGATGGGAGCATACAATGGTACAGCCACTCTAGAAAACAGTTTAACAATGTCTTATAAAATTCAACATGCAATTGCACCCTTGGGCATTTCATCTCACAGAGATGAAAACTTACATTCACACAAAAACCTGTATAGGAGTGTTTAGTGTGTGTGTGTGTGTGTGTGTGTGTGTGTGTGTGTGTGTGTGTGTGATAGCCAAAAATTGGTTATCAGCCCAGAAACCCTTTGACAGATGATGGTTTAAATTACAGTACATACAAACTGATGGATAATATTCAGGAATAAACGTAACAAAATATTGATATACACAACAATTTGGGCAAATCTTCTGGGAGATATGTGGACTAAAAAAGTTAAATCACAAAGGTTGCATACTTGCAATAAGTGATTCCATTTATATAACGTTTTGAAATGACAAAAATTTTAGAAATATAGGACAAATGAGTGGTTGCCAGGACCAAGGATAGGGACTGGAAATGGTGTTGAATGGGCTGGGGAGACTGGTATTGTTGTAAAATGACAACACAAGAGGTCCTTTTAAGGTTGAAACCAGTGGTGGCTACATGAACCTACATGGGTAATAAAATTGTATACAACCTGACACATACGGACAAGCACACACAGACACACACAGACACACACACACACACACACACATGCACACATCAGTATGGATATAACTGGGAAATCTGAATAAAGTAGGTGGATTGTATCGATGTCAATATACTGGTTGTGATATTTTACTGCAGTTTTATAATATGTAACATTGGAGAAAATGGATAAAGTGTTCATGGGATTTTTTGTACTATTACTTGCAACTGCGTGTGAATCTACAGTTATCTCAATAAATATTCATTAAAAACTTGATAGTAGTTTTAAACTGATACATTTGAAATCTGTGGCAGGGCCAGACTCCCTGCATGCCACATGGTCCCTCTTCCTGGGAACACTGGAAGGTAGTCTCCCAGACTCCTTTGCAGTTGAGTTGGGACTAGATGACTGAGTTCTGGCCAATGACAATATGAGTAGAGTCATGTCCACTCTGGTCCAAGGTGGTTAAGAGCAAGATTAGTTCTCTAAGCATGGTCTCTCTCTTCTGCCTGTACAAATGAAAAGAAGGAATTTCAAGACAGGAGTTGTCAAAGGAAATCACATCACATGGCTAAGGAGCAGCAGTGGGAAAGAAATGCCAATAGAAGCTGCCTGACTTGTGTTGGATTTACAAGGGTCAAAGTCAAATTTTGTTGTGTTAAGTAACTGAGATCCAGGGGCCCATTTCTTACTGCAGCTGCATCTATCCTACCCTGACTAATAGAAAAATCTTACCTGAATCAGAAAATTTTTTCAGAAAAATACATAGTTGTCATATATACTCATGAAAAACAGAGACTCTTTAAATTAACTAGACAGTCCATGATTCCTCCTGCATCTCTGACATAAAATAAAACCCACACAGACAATGATCTCAGCACATTTCACCAACTTTTCAAGGAACAGATAATTCCTGCCTTACATGTGTTTTGGCAGATGTTACAAGTGGGGGTAATGGTCCCAAAATTGTTCCATGAAATTGGTGTATCTTACTATCAAAACTTGGAAAAAACTATGAGAACAGAACATGTAGCTTAATCTCCCACATGAACATAAATACTCAAATGCCCAGTACATTCCAGGAATGGGACACAGCTGTGTAGGGAAAAAAAATATCAACACTTTATGACTCAGTCTAGAGTTTATTCCATGCTATAAGAATAGTACAGTAAAGCTAATAATAATATAATAAAGGAGAAAATCATCCTTATCTTAATAGATACAGAAATAAAAAAGCATTTTTAAAAAGCATTTGATAAAATGCACTTAAATCTGAAAAAAGAGCCATTATTGCTGGTCAATAAAAGAATGGAAATAGCTTAACCTGGGGAAAAAACTGCCATTGAAGTGAAGGATAGAATAACATTGCCTGCTCACAGAGTTAATATTCAACACTTGTCATTAAGATATGAGCAGAAGCATGAATACATCTGGCCCTTGAACAACTCATGAGTTAGGAGTGTCAACCCCCAACACAGTGAAAAATCCAAAAATGAAATATAACATTTGTCTTCTCCAAGACATAATTACTGATATCTTACTGTTGACCAGAAGACTTACTGATGGTGTGAACAGTCCTTAACATATATTTTGTATGTTACGTGTATTATTACAGTACTATACTATATTTATCCCAAAAAATGTGCACATAAGTGAACCCAAGAAGTTCAAACCCATGCTGTTTAAGGGTCAACTGTAAATGGCATAAGGATTTAAAAGGAAGAGATAAAAATTAAGATATCTGAAGAGAATTTCACTTTAAAAAAAAAAAAAACAACTTGTGATAACTGGTTCAAATGAGAGAGCCCAGCAGCCTTGCTAACAGAAGATCAACCTATAAACATGAACAAGAAATGTGTGTATGTGCACACACATGTGCACTTCATTGTAATGCTTGGCAGAACTGGGAAGGGAGGTAAAAACTAGATGGTGTATTTCTCCATGCACACCCATTTTTGCCTGCTGGTTCATCACAGGTGGTATTCATCAGGTACCTTAAACCCTGCATTCTAAGGAAGAAAAGGAGGAAGAGGAAACCTTCAGAACTTTTTGGAAATCCATAAGAAAATGTAGAACAATTCCCTTTTCTTTTCCCTGGCACATGTACCTCAGGGAAGCACAGAGTCATGGCCATTATTGCAGGGTAGTATCTAAACCCTGGGAACTTCTGAGATAGGCCAGGCTTTGGAGCCATCTCTGGGCTCCCACTGGTGAGCTTCTCAAGTCACCATCTGCCTCAACACTGTGCTCCAGGACTTTTTCCTGAAAAGCTCCAAGGATCAGGATAGGTTCATAGGCCTTGACCTAAATCACATAGCTGCAAACTTTACACCAAGAAGGACCTAAGACCATTGGGTGACCTTGCTTCACCCCTCGAATAGGCTTTGGGGACAGGCCCCCTATCCAACAGAGCCCTGGATTAAAGGAAGACAGGTCTGGATGCAGGGGGAGCTATTCTCCTGTCCTACTGTCCCCAAAGTTCCTAGGCCAGGACAAGGCATACATAGGGAGAGAATCAGCTGGCTTAGTGCCCTGGGCTGACTGAGTTTTCAAACCAGGAAGAAAGCATGAGAATCATCAAGGACACCAGAAGAAGCTAAACTACTATGCCCAGCCTGCAGAATAAGGAGAGGAAGATCCAGAGGAACCCCAGTCCAGGAAGGAAGCTGCTGGCCTGCCTAGGGGCACTGAGGCTACTTGGAGCCTGTGCACCTCTGGTCTGCTCAAGGCCAGGGGATGAGAGCTCTGAGTGAAGACTGCACTGAGGAACCCCATCAGAGCAGCTCTTTCTGCCTCCCCAGGATGTGCCAACCAAGATTCTTAGGGGAGATTGGCTCAGCCACTCACTGAGCCCCATGTGTTCTATGTAGGCCCCTTCTGGAAGTCAGTAAGTTCAGATCACATACACATTTGGTAATGTCCCAGATGCAAAAAGGGATAGGTGTCAACATTGCCCACATTCTTTTCAGGGCTTACAGCCTAGCTCCTGGTCCATGAGGAATTCCATATTTAAATCTGACATTGAGGCATGATACACATCAGCCCTAATGTTGCTGCTTTCCCTTTCATAGAATGTAATTACCATCTGCACCAGCCTCTGCCAGCCCTCATTTCTGGGATCACCGAGCACTCGGCCTGGGCTTTCAGCAGGAGCACAAAGCACAAAGCAGCACTAGGCAGCTCAAGAACTGACCCCAGGAAGCAGAGCCAGAATGGGTGCTCTCACGGAGGGCATCATTCCAGCACAGGATAGGGTATCTTGGAGCATTGCTCTGCCTCTTCCATCACAACTTTCTCTTTCGCTCCCCCTGTACCTTGCTCAACCCTTCCTGCATTTCCTTCTCAAACTTTCCCACTTTGCTTTCTTTCTCTCAGCTTTGTCCTCTCTCCATTTTTTTTCTCTTCTCATGTTGATTTCTTCCCTAATAGATAGGCATTTAAAATATATTATAAAGTATTTATTTTGCTACCTTAATAAGTTTTGTGTGTATATATGCAGCAGCTTAATGATCTGTCCATAAAGTCTTTGATAGTGTTCCTTTCAAGAGGTGGAGCCTGTTTCCTTTCCCAGTTTGTGTTGGCTGGATTCAGTGACTTGTTTCTAACTAATAAAAAAAGAAGAAGTGACAGTCCACAAATTCAGGAACTGGCTCCTAAAAGACAGTGAGGCTTCCTGCTTCCCCTTGGCCCTTGCTCACTTTGGAATCACTTGCTTTGGGCTGAGCCAGTTGCAGTGTGGTGGAGACCTGTAGAAAGGTCCACATGTGTTCTTAAAACAACTGGTGAGGAAATGTGACCTCCACCCAATACTCATGGGGGTGAGCCTCTTGGAAGTGGACCATCACCCCAGTCAATCCTTCAGATGACAGCAACTCCAGCTGTTATCTCAAACACAGTGTCATGAAACCCTGGGCAAGATGTGCCAGCTAAGTCACATTTGACTTTCTGACCCTCAGACATTGAATGATTAAGTTTGATTTAACCAAGAAAAAGAATATGTGTGTGTGTGTGTGTGTGTGTGTGTGTGTGTGTAAAATGGGGTAATAGAAAGATAGATAGATGATAGATGATAGATAGATAGATAGATAGATAGATAGATAGATAGATAATAGACAGACACACAGGCACAATTGAAACTGAGATCTAAAGCTCCCCTCTCCCACTAGTTATAAAAACTGCTTCTTTGGAGCCCACACCAATGATTCTTTTCCCTTGGGTGTTCCCTCAGTTGCCTGATGTCCTTGCACAATCCTGTGCCTCAGTGATGCCCCACCCCCTCACCATGTTGAGTTGAGATCTGAGGACATCTTGACTCTGATTGTCCCATCCTTAATCCAGCCAGAGAGAGGTTCTCCCATGATTCAAAAGATGAACTGAAATATCAGTGTGTCCTTTTCTTGTGTCGAGTATAGCAACAATCAAACTCTTTGTGTGCTAAGGAAAAGAATTTTTATTAACCATTTTGTAATATAATGGTCAACAGTCTTGTGGGTGAGGGCAGGAAGGACAGACAGGCCAGCCTTGATTGCATTGCGAGCCTTTTAAATCCTAGTACCATCTGAGCAGCCCACAGCCCTTGCAGCGACAGTCCCCACACCACACACACACTTTACCTCAGTCTAGGAACAACCACTCCAGACCAGATTTCAAATTCTGCCCTGGTGTATTGTGTGTTTTTGTCTCAATAATGAGATGGTGGACAGAACCACTTCTGTGCCCTTGACCCTTTTTGTCCCAAGACTATCCTGCAGAGGGTTTCTAGAATGTGATATCTTACCAGCAGAGAGGTGATACTCACTGACCATTTTGAAATAAATTTCCTCAAAAGGTTTCACCTTAAAAAGAGAACAGCAATGCTTTGATGACCTAAGAATGAGTATTAATATAGACATATCCTAGGACAGGTAAAATATGCAATCCTAAAGGCAGGGAGTTTGCCTGAACCTAATGCTTGATGAAAATGGTCCCGAGTCAGGAAGGGACACTGGGGGGGTGGGGCGCACAGAGGGGGACACTGCTGAGGGGACATTAATGAGCGAGACAGCACACTGAGGGTCTGTTCCTCGCTGCCAGCATGCCTGAGCATGGAGATGCCTACAAGCAATAATCTGAAGGAGATGCTGTTTGAGGCTCTACCCTTGCCTGAGTAAAGGTCAGACCTCATCCAACCATGTCTCCTTGTCCGTGGGCATCTGCCAGAGCAGCAGCATGGCTCTGCACCCTGACCTCAAAGGCCCTGGGACAGATTTTGTCCCAAGCTTCACCACCAGAGAGATGGAAACTCCTCCAGGACCAGTAATGGGCCACTCACAGTGGCAACACCCAGAATCCTGGGCATGCTTGGAGGGCAAGTCTGATCCAGATAGGAATCCCCAACACCATAAGCTGGTAGGGTCACCCTCCATTCCCTGGAACCACCTGAAAGCCAAGCTTGCAGAGAACCATTCCCAGGAATGATTCACAGGCCTGCAGCTGGGAGTCATATGGGACATGAGAACAAAATAGCTGTGTTGGTTATCAAATGGTCGGCACACATACTCCATGATCTGCTCTGTGGCCTCTTGCCCACCTGCCAGGGCAGTGTTGGACACTTGCTTCAGCTTTCCTAGAATGTCAGGGTCAGGACACAGCCTGGGCACAGTAAATGCAGGACTAAACACAAAGCAGCAGTGAAGTGGAGAGCAGCAGCCCAGGCATCTCCCACACAGAACAAAGGAAGGTGGAAGGGGGTTGGGGATGGGACTGAGGGACGTCCAGTGACACACACAGGGACCTACCACAGCTGTCTGCCATCCCTGCCCTGTGTGCGAGCCTCAGCATGACTCCCCCACATTCCTGAAGAAAATAAAAATACCTCTGTGACAGAGAAACAAATATGGCAGAATAAAGGTGTAGGATAACTTTAAAGGGAAAAATAGCACCAAGTGACCTGTACCAAGGCTATTGGGGCTTCCAGGATGGGTGACCAGGTACAGAGCATTTCTTGAAAAGGGAGTAATTGAGATTGGGACATATCAGAAGATAAAGCAATTTCTTAAGGTCTGGAGAAGCCAATGTAGATAGAATCATCAAAAATATAAGAATTAAAAATAATTTTTGAGAGCAATTACATTGGACATTTACCCAATGTGAATTCAAAGTTCTTGAGAAATGAAACAATATAGAAGAAACAATTTAATACCTGGGAACTGTGCTTACAAAGAAGGAGTAATGAGGTATAAAAATACATACATAGATGAGAAATACACAATATAACATCACAATAGCTGAAAATAGAAAAAAATGAATCAATCAATTCTTGGACATTCATTAAATGTGAAAATGAATTTTGAGAGCCCCCATTCCTAGCAAGGATGTTAGCTCTGAGGAGCTCTGTGCAGTAAAGACAGGCTATCAACTTCAAAGCAGATTTCTCTCTGTCTACAGGGTCATCTGACCACTGATGCCCAGGGGGTCTGCAAACCCTACAACAGGCATGGAGTTCTGACCCCTTTCCTGATCCAGTGTGGCTCCCACAAACCATTCTCAGACCCAGCCTTTGCCCTTCCATTTGAGTGATTCCTACTGATAATTTGGCTGCAACCTCCCCCCAACTCAGGGACTCAGTCTGAACTGTGCTCCCCAACATGGGGTCTAGAGACCAGGACCTTCAGCATCCCCTGGTAGCAGGTGAAGCACCTGGGAACAGATGAAGAGGCAAACTTGCCAGGCCTGCCAGACTGACTGGGTCAGAGTCCTGGCTGAGGGAAAGGCCCAGGGCTCTGGGTGTCCACAGGCCTTTCAGGGCATTCTGGTCTCCATGAGTTCACAAGTAGCAGCAGACAAATACTGAAGCCTTTCACAGGCACACAGCTGAAGGCTTGTTTGGAAACAGGTGCTCCTTAGTCCTTCCAGAGCCCCATCTGCTGCTCCAGATGGAGGCTATGAGGGTCCCTCTCTAGAACCCAGACTCTGCACACAGGAAACTGTGTCCACTGAGCCTTGAGGACTTTCACCACGAGAGGGCACTGATGCTCACCTAATGGTCACAGCTCAGCCATCCCTGGGAGCTCACTGGCTTTGCTCTGTGTCTGTTTCTCCCTCACTCCACCCTCTCTCTCTTCTAGAGCAAATTCCTACAAAGGGATCTATAGACCCAGTGTGTGTCAAGGGTCACCCCTGCTGCAACACCTTTGGAGAGCATGTGCTTACATCATCCAGTCAGGCCCCAGACTGAGCACATGGCAGCACATCCAGGGGCTGAGGAGTGCAAAAGGAGATGCAGTGAGCTCACCTGGAAACTCCTGGATCCAGGACCCTGAATTCCCCTTGCCTGGCATCATCCCAAGAGCTCAAGATGAGCATTGGGGACCACACCCATGTGTATCAATGGGCACCAGGTGTTGGTGAGGAGTGAGCATTGGAGGTGCCCTAGGTGGGCAGACTGGATGGGAGATGGACTGAATCCTTCAGTAGCAGGAGCCAGGACTGCAGCTGGGGACACAGTTCACCCTTGGACAAGGCCTGTGCATCCACCCTCTCCATCACTGTGTCCTCCCCAGTCCCACATTCAGGGTCACTGATAATCACAGTGGTGAGAACTACTCCTGGAATCTGCACTTTACTGTCATCTTAGTGGCAGCACTATGGCCCACCTTAACTCTTGTCCCCAAGCCTGTGACCGAGGGTCAGATGCTATGGACCAATGTGCAAGGTCCACATGGATCTGAGCAGAGACAAGGAAAGAAGCAAATATTCAGAGTGATTCCAAACTAGGGAGAATATTCCAGGAAACACAGCACTTCTACTCCATAACCCTGAATATTATCCCAAATGGCCGCCTTTGGAGAAAGCATGGAGGATGCTATCCCTGTGTGGCGTGTGGGCAATTGGAGTGTAGCTGGCTAAGGGTAGGGCCAAGGCTGCAAGACTGGCATGTGGCAGAGTGGGATGGCTCTCACAATTCCAGTCCAGGGCCCCCAGCCGGGCTCCCCCTGGGGCTCTCTGGAGACCAAGGGGAATTCATCAGAGTTGGCCAGTGCTATATGGCCCCCATGGTTCTCAGTGGCCTCACACCAGGAAATGGCCTTTGTCACCCACTGCCTATGGTAGAGGGCGTCAAACAGAGAGTGGGAGCCTTGGCCCCTCTAAATTGGACCCTTTCCTCACTTTCCATGGGTGAATTCCACCTGTGTTCTCTCCCCTTGGCCTGATGCCTAGGGAGAGTGCTCATGCATGAGGAACCTTGTGAGCCTGAACAGGGCTTCTGCCATGGCCACACTCATCCTTTGACCAGAACCTCAAAGGCTACAGACATCTGGCTCTACCTGTCAGGCCTGCTCACTGAGACAGGATGGCTCCAGGCAACCCATTCCCAGTGCTTTCTCGAGTTCACTCCACAGCGCTGGGCTGGGTCCCCTTTCCTGGATACTCAGAGTTCTTCCCTTCCCTGACCCCAGGAAGGCAGCTTAGGCTTATTCAAGTTTTCTGAAAGGAGGAGAAGTGGGCAGGACCCCTCGAGCCAGGTAGAGGCAGACAGGGTAAGAGAGGAAAGGTCTCCCCACAGTACATGATCCTCAATCCTGTGTCTGTCACAACGTTGGATCACCTAGAGCATGGACTCCCCATCAGGCCTTGGAGCCAGAGTCTCTGGATGGGGGCCAGAACCATTAACAAGCTCCACAATTGTGGTCTGAGGCAGGATTTAGTGAGTCCCCATCAGGAGCCATAACTTCATGCCTGCATTGATGCCTTCTCTGTGGGCTCTGGTCCCTCAGCCCCAGGAGGTGAAGTGAGTCCACAATGGGCCTGTGCACATTACCCCTCATTGGCCTGAATACACAGACTACCTTCTCCTGGGATCTGCCCAGAAATGCACTGAATGGAATAGGTGAGGTAGACTGTGGAAAACATGTGGGGACCATATGGGTAAAGAGCCCCCTTTAGGCTACTTTCCACAGATTGAGGCACCACTGATGACAGACCGGTGTGGGAGCAGACAGGAGGGTGGTGGGGAGGTCTTAGAGAAATCTACTCACATATACAATGGAATATTTCTCAGCCAACAGAAAGGATGAATTCCTAACATTTGCATCGATATGGATGGAACTGGAGGCGATTATGCTCAGTGAAATAAGTCAGTCAGAGAAAGACAATTATCATATGGTTTTACTCATATGTGGAACATAAGGACTGGTGTGCAGGACCATAGGGGAAGCAAGGGAAAACTGAATGGGAGGAAATCAGATAGGGGGACAAATTGTGAGAGACTCTGGACTCCAGGAAACAAACTAAGGGTTATAGAAGGGAGGGGGGTGTAGGGATGGGGTAAATGAGTGATGGGTATTAAGGAGGGCATGTGTTGTGATGAGCACTGGGTGTTACACACAACTAATGAATTGTCGAACACTACATCAAAAACTAATGGTGTACTATATGTTGGGTAACCACACATAATAAAATAAATAAAACAAAAAAAAAACCTACTCAGATTTGGGGCCATACGGGAGTACTGTGGGACAAGAGCACAGTTGTGTCCATTCTGAGGAATGCTGGGTTGGTGCGAGGATTTCTGCCGCTGGACTCTCCCTGTGGCTCTGCCTGGAAACATGCATTCCTGGGAAGTGCATCCAACTGTCTATGGAGGATGAGCCCTGAAGACATCTTAATGCCACATGCCTTCAGATGATGTAAGTCCCCAGGGAGATCCTGCGATGCAGACTGGCAGGTGTAGGTAGAGCATTTGGGAGATGAGCACGTGGGAAACAGCAGGGAAGGGAGGCAGAGAAGGGAGAAAGTCAACGTGGCTGTTGATATGAGTCACTGAGCAGGCATGGGTTTTGTCCTGCTGGAATGCGTGAGAACTATGATTCTAGTCTTTGACTACCTGTCTGGGTTGGGACCCTGGGCCCTTCCACATTGCGGCTCTCCCTGGGGGTAGGCCTTATCACTCTCCATGAGATGTACCTGCTTTGCAGATGGAGTGCCACTTGTACAGAGAAAGCCATGAGCAAAGCCGGGGGTGGGTGGGAAATATGGATATTGAGGTGGAGTGAGGAGTGGCAAGTACTGGGTCCACCAGCTGTATAGGCACTGGTGGGACATCTGTATCCAGGCGGGAGGGAGGCAACCACGGCCTGAGGACCAAACACATCACCTTCCTGTGTGTGTAAATACAGTCTCACTGGAAGACAACACTGTAATGTGTATTCGTATTTTCTATGGAGCTTTCAAAACAACATTGAGGAATTAAGGACAAGACTGATGGCCCACAAAGGCCAACTTAGTTGAACTCTTTTTGCAGAAATTGTCTGCAGAATCTGCAACCAGGAGATTCACGCAGAGTCTCATAACATTTGGTAGAGCAGTGCCACTCAAAATTTAATTGTCTGTGGGTCTCCTAGGATTTCATGAAAATGCATCCTCTTTGTCCTAAGGTGAGGAGGCCCTGATGGAACATTTCTGAAGTTCTAGGACTTGCTGCTGCTGGTGGTGGTGGCTGGACCACTCTGTGTGTGGAGACTACAGATGCTCCCACATCCTCATAGCTGTTGGACCAGGCAATGTGTGTGAGCAAGCCCCCAAGATGGGGGCCTCAACTGTCCTGAGGGCCTGAGTGCCTGTCTGGGTTCATCCTTCACTTTGGGTTTTCTGCCTGGTCATGGTCATTGAACCTCTAGGTAGCAGCTCATTCCTCATGAGCCCCATGGCTGCAGCTCAGAGGCCCCTATACTTCCCAGGTTATGCCACCCAGAGATGACTCCAGAGGTCTGAAAGGGAAAAGAACCCATCCCTCTAGGCCCACTCTACTTCCCTGTTAGGATTAGCCCTTTACGCACCCAGGCCCTCTGTCTGGAACCATGCCACACAAGCTTCTTGAAATGCTAACGTTTAATGATTTTTTTACATGAAGAAAAGGAGCAGGAGGAATTTTTGAAATGCTCAGATGAGACACCAACACCAAATATTTGCAAATAAAGAGAACACAACTTGGAGCTGCTCAGCCACTGAAAGGAGACCTACAGGTCATCACTGGTGTTCAGGAGAACAGCCAGAGCCAGGTGTGCTGACATCTCATCAGTGGGTGCTATCCAAGCAGGTTTTTTAAATTTATTTTTTAGTATTTTTTTCACACAAAGAGAGAGAGCACAAACAGGGGGAGCAGCAGGCAGAGAGAGAGGGAGAAGCAGACTCCCTGCTGATCAGTGAGCCCAACATGGGGCTTGATCCCAGAACCCTGGGATCATGACCAGAGCCAAAGGCAGATGCTTAGCCAACTGAGCCATGCAGGTGTCCCTCCAAGCAGGTCTTGTTCCAGAGTTCGAACGCTGTTTTCCAGGGCTCAGTGCTGATGATGAAGAAGCAGGTGATGATCTGAGGGTAAGCACAGGGATGGAAGGTGGGTGGAGAATAGTTGGAAGCAGTGGCTCCTACTTTAAACAGAGCAAACATCCCAAACACCCATACTGGGGTGAGTAGCTAGGGATGCAGGCTGTGGTCCTTAGCTACAGTCCCACTTGTTCTGAACTCAGGACCTTGTCCTGACCTCAGGGGCTCCTGTATCATTTTCTCATCCTTAGGCCTGTGGTCTCCAGGAGCACACTCAGGTTGAACCAGTGTGACTCATGGCCCTAGCATAGCATTGGGTTAGTCTCTCCCAAGCGTGCTCTTTCAGAGGACCCCTCACCCTAGGTGGCTTAGTCCCAGAGCTGGAGTTTACCTTGACCATTCCCCCTGAAGCATCAGCTCATAGTCCCTGGAATCTTGTCAGGGCCTGAGAAGGAGGTCCATGGTCCTCTCCTTAATTCCCACACCATGGACTCTTTTCTCAGGGGAACCTGAGAAAGCCAGTCTGGCAAAGGCCATATTGCCTATCTCAATATTCTCCCCCTGAATTCTGTAGGGAAAGCATGTCAATAAAGAGAGGGGACATCCTCTGGCTTTCCCAAGAGACATGGACCCTTGCGGCCAGGAGCAATCTGTCATCACTGTGTCTCAGGGGCTTGGCAAGTGGAATGGGGTGAGTGAACAGAGGTGGTTCCCAGACTGGCCAGGGGGCTATGAGAGGACCCCAAGTTTGGCCTGTCCAGCTGGGCTCCTACTGCAGCTCCAGTGGTGGGGATAGCAGTGTCTGCAGTTCTGTCAGCCTTCTATGTCCCTAGGGATGGCACTGTCATCTACTCCACTTTCCCCTCTGCCCCAAGATGCATCCTCAGCTCTGTGACCTACTGCACATCTTACATTGTTCTGCCCTGAACTTGCTTGAAAGGGACAGTTGTCAATGTCATCGTCAAATTTCTCACATCTTGTTCTTCTAAGCTGCAGCTCCATGGAAAACGCCATTGTGTTCTTCTCCATTGACTGCAATAGACATAACATTAATGTGAGAACCTGCCTCCTGGTTCCCTTGCACAGCTGCCAGTGTAGACCCATGTAGTATGGGGAGAGCCCCAAACACTCCTCCACATAGGGAGCTGCCTCTGGACCTGGGTCAGCTTGCTGGGGGTATAGCCAAGCTTGGGGAATTCAAGCAAAGAGGCCCTTTCTGTGTTTTCTATGAAACCCAGGGTAGATGTAGGCCTGGTCACACACCATTCATGCGTCACACCGTAAAGCCCCATGTCACCGGATGTTCCAGGGAGACCCAGCCTGACTGCCAGGACGCTTCTGAAGCTACAACACTTCTGGGGGTCAGGTGCTGAATGCCTGGGAGGGTGTTGGCTCTGCAAGAGTTTGCTGAGTAATTTCAGCTCCAGAGTGGGAGACTCTACAGCCCCATCATCACAACTTTCACTTGCCTGACAACAGGAAATTGGCCTGCAGTGCTCTGAACACTCACGTGAGCCCATGAGTGCCTGCTTTCACACACAGCCCTCATCCCCCTGCAACTATGGTTTCCAGATACTTCTTGTCCTATTACAAAGTATAACTAGAATTTTCTGTAACATTCCTTCTGCACTCTTCTCCAACCAATTCATTCCATTCCACATCTCCCCACACTCTAACTCAGTATAGTGCAGATCTAGGGAGTCCAGAGCAGATCTGTGAGCACAGATCTAGGAAGCCCAGAGCAGAGGTCCAGCTTGAGAGAGCTCAGGCAGTAGAACCAGATGGGACTTGGCCCAGCAGTGTTCACAGAGGCTGGAGCTCTTTGCAGCGTGAATTTCCCACTGCCCTTCCCTCAGGCTCTCAGGGCAGAGGTTCAGAGAGAGAGAGGAATGCCCTGGGCCCCCAACACATGTGCACACACACATACACCATCTAATACACACAGACACACTCATACTTTCACACTCAGTGACACACACTCATACAAAGACACACACACATACACTTAGAATTTCTGACACCTGCACTTAAATATAGACAGAAGTCCAGAGGAGAGGAATGCCCTGGGTCCTAACATGTGCATGCATACACACACACAGACACACAGACACACACACTTGCACACATACTACACACACTCAGTGACATACTCATGCTACAAACACAGATACACAAAGGTATACACATTCACTCAAAAACTCATACTTACCCATATACACACTCACTAAAACATTCACACGCACACCTACACCTGACACACATATACACACATGACCATACATGCTCCTGATGCAACCCACAGGCAAACAGCCATGCTGGTTGCATTCTGTAGATACTCCACTACAAGGACAATGCTCTAGGATATTGAGAACCATGATCTGGGAAGAGTGTAGAATAACATCCATCCCAGTAGGTAAGACCACAGGGAGGAGCCCAGAGAAGAGGCCCTGAAGTCACAGGGTCTGCTCTGGATGAGGGAGAATCCTTATTGCCCTGATCCTCAGGCCCTTCTCCTTCCCTCTCTCCTCTGGCATCTGTTCTCTGTCTCTGTTTGCATTTTTTTTTTGCTAGAATATTTCCTCAATCCATCTCCTCTGACATTTTCTCAATCTATCTCCTCCTCCTTCTCCTTTCTGTCTTGTTCTTTTCCTCATTGAGGATCTTATCACTTCATAGTCTGTATTTTGATCATCAATAAGTAACTTCATAAAATGATGAAAATTAGAACATCTTACATGCAGTAAACATTGATGTGGGTATTTAAATTCTTAAATTCTTTCATAAAAACTGAAACTAACTGTGCAATTTGCATTTTTGCTCTATTTTATGGACTTCAGAACAAGATCCCTAGATAGGACTCTAGCTCCTGACCTTGACTTCATAAGTTCAGATCATTAGGTTAGGGTGTGGTACCTACCAGCTCCCTCCTGGAATTCAGGATGCGCACCAGTCTGTAGGCCTTCGTGTCATTGCTCTGCAAGTTGAATATATGTAAGGCATATTCCACTGTACCAAGGAAGTAGCTCCGCATGGCATTTTGGTGTTTAATCTCTGCTTCCTCTTCAGATCTTGACCCATGAGTCACCAGGAACTGTGAACCTGAGAGAAGTAGCAGCAAGGCCCAGGGCAGAGCCTGCCTGCCCTGCCAGTGTGGCATGACTATGGATATCTGGGGACCCATTGCCTTTTTTTCGCCTAGCTCAGGCTCCCTCAAAGCCTCCTTTGGGCATTGGTCCAGTACATCAGCTTCAGAACAGCTCCTCCCTCTGGATATCCTCTCTTCTATTACACACTGTCCCTTCCCACGTGTCACCCTGCCTCCCCATTCCAAGTGGCATAATTGCTTCCTGTCAGACAAGCCCAGGCAGGGTGGGTTGGAAAGAATCAGCAATGGGAGGGACGGGTCCCCTGTAGCTGAGCCCCACCCACAACATTCGTCTCAGCTCCTCAGTGGAGAAAGACTTCACTTGTATGCCCCAGAATCTGAGGCTGAAACAAGGACAAAAGACCAAAGGGGGAAGTGGAAGGTGACCCCAGGGCACAGCAGTAGAGTGAGGACCACTGAGATAAGGACAGAGCCAAAAAGGATGAGTGACCAAGAACCAACTTTGGGGAGTCAGAGGTAAGCTACATAGAGAGAACTGGTATCTTTGGAAGGAAGGAATATTGAGGTCTTGATGAGTCCAGGTGTCCCTGCCCCCTCAGCTCCCCAGTCCCCCTTGAGTAGTGGAGCAGAGAAGGCTCACTGGCTCTTGGGATGATGCCAGGCAAGGGGAATTCAGGGTCCTGGATCCAGGAGTTTCCAGGTGAGCTCACTGCATCTCCTTTTGCACTCCTCAGCCCCTGGATGTGCTGCCATGTGCTCAGTCTGGGGGCTGACTGGATGATGTAAGCACATGCTCTCCAAAGGTGTTGCAGCAGGGGTGACCCTTGACACACACTGGGTCTATAGATCCCTTTGTAGGAATTTGCTCTAGAAGAGAGAGAGGGTGGAGTGAGGGAGAAACAGACACAGAGCAAAGCCAGTGAGCTCCCAGGGATGGCTGAGCTGTGACCATTAGGTGAGCATCAGTGCCCTCTCGTGGTGAAAGTCCTCAAGGCTCAGTGGACACAGTTTCCTGTGTGCAGAGTCTGGGTTCTAGAGAGGGACCCTCATAGCCTCCATCTGGAGCAGCAGATGGGGCTCTGGAAGGACTAAAGAGCACATATTTCCAAACAAGCCTTCAGCTGTGTGCCTGTGAAAGGCTTCAGTATTTGCCTGCTGCTACTTGTGAACTCATGGAGACCAGAATGCCCTGAAAGGCCTGTGGACACCCAGAGCCCTGGGCCTTTCCCTCAGCCAGGACTCTGACCCAGTCAGTCTGGCAGGCCTGGCAAGTTTGCCTCTTCATCTGTTTCTAGGTGCTTCCAGGGGGTGCTGGAGGTCCTGGTCTCTAGACCCCATGTTGGAGAGCACAGTTCAGAGTGAGTCCCTGAGTTGGGGGGAGGTTGCAGCCAAATTATCAGTAGGAGTCACTCAAATGGAAGGGCATAGGCTGGGTCTGAGGATGGTTTGTGGGGACCACACTGGATCAGGAAAGTGGTCAGAACTCCATGCCTGTTGTAGGGTTTGCAGACCCCCTGGGCATCAGTGACCAGATGGCCCTATAGACAAAGAGAATGAAGCTGACAGCCTGTCTTTACTGCACAGAGGTCCTCAGAGCTAACATCCTTCCTAGGAATGGGGTTTCTCAAATCTCATTCTCACATTTAATCAATGCCCAAGAATTGATTGATTTAATTGATTCACTTTTTTTTATTTTCAACTATTGTGATAAGTGTTATATTGTGTATTTCTCATCTATGAATTTATTTTTATACCTGATTATTCTTTCTATTTTTATTCAAAAATTTTATGTATTTATTTGTTTATTTATTTATTTAAGAAAGAGATAAAGCAGGGACAGAAACAGCTAGAGGAAGAGAGAATCTCAAGTGGACGCCCCACAAATCAAGCAGCCTGATATGACACAGGTCTCGATCTCAGGACCCATGAGATTATGACCTGAGCCGAAATCAATAGTCAGATGCACGACTATGTGAGCCACCCAAGCATCCCTGATTATTCCTTCTTTGTAAGCAAAGTTCCCAGGTATTAAATTGCTTCTTCTATATTGTTTCACTTAAGAATTTTGAATGCACATTGTGTAAATGTCCAATGTAATTGTTTTTGAAAATTATTGTTTTTAGTTCTTTTTTAAAAATTTTATTCTTTTTATTTTTTCAGTGATCCAGGATTCATTGTTTATGCACCAGACCCAGTGCTCTATGCCATACGTGCCCTCCTTAATACCCACTACCGGGCTCACCCATGATTCTGTCTACATTGGCTTCTCCAGACCTTAAGGAATTGCTTTATCTTCTGGTAAGTCCCAATCTCAATCACTCCTCTTTCCAGAAATGCTCTGTACCTGTTCACCCATCCTGGAAGCCCCTCTAGCCTTAATATGGGTCACTTGTTGCTATTTTTCCCCTTCAAAGTTATCCTACACCTTTATGCTGCCATATATGTTTCTATGTCATGGAGTTATTCTTATTTTATTCAGGAATGTGGGGGAGTCATGCTGAGGCTACCATACAGGGCAGGGACTGCAGGCAGCTGTGATAGGTCCCTGTGTACATCACGGGACCATCCCCCTCCCAACCCTGGGCTCCTGACCCTGAACTCTCCTCACATGGTATCATCCCAGGAGTCAGTGAACCTTGTCTGCTCCACTACTCAAGAGAGGCTGGGACCCAAGAGGGACAGGTCACCTGGACCTGTCAAGTCTTTGAGACCTCTGGTCCTTCTGATGAATATGCATTTTGTCTGGGGAATTTCCTTTCCATCTCCCACAAGGCTGGTTCTTGGCAATTCATCCTTTTTGGCTCTGTCCTTATCTCAGTGGCCTTCACCCTACTGTTGTGTCCTGGAGTCACCTTCCCCTTTTACCTCTTCCTCTTGTGTCCTTGTTTTAGGCCCTGCAAATAATATCTCTCCTCATTGAGGTGGTGAGAGAGAGGCTGTGGCTGGGACTCAGCACAGGGGACCCCTCCCTCCCATCACTGGTTCTTTTATGAAACCCACCCTGTCTGGGGCTGGTCCTCTCCACTGGACAACAGGCACATTCTGCAGATTTGAATGGAGGAGACAGAGTAACAGATTGAAGGAACAGAGTGTAATAATAGGAGGCCTGGAAGCATGAATAATTTTGAAGCTAGTGAATGGGAATAATGCCCAGAGCACACTTGGATGGGAGCCTGAGCTGGGAAGGGCAAAAGCCAGAGTGCCCAGACCCTGGCAACCATGACACCCTGGCAGCACGGGTGGGCTCTGCCCTCTGCCATGTGCCTGCTTCTCCTAGGTTCCCAGCTCCTGGTTACTTACAGCTGGAGTTCCCAAGAGGAGGAAGACAGTGACATGGAAAGTCATTTCCCTGCCACTGTGGAGTATGCCTTACACATATTCAACCTGCAGAGCAAGGATACAAAGGTCTACAGACTGGTGCACATCCTGAATTTATGGAAGAAGCAGGTAGATGACCACATTTTCTGACCTAATGACCCACACTTGCTGTAGTCAAGCCCAGAGGAAGGGGACAACTTATCAAGGGATCTTTTTTTTTTTAAGATTTTATTTACTTGGGCGCCTGGGTGGCTCAGTGGGTTAAAGCCTCTGCTTTTGGCTCAGGTCATGATCTCAGGGTCCTGGGATCGAGGCCCGCATCGGGCTCCCTGCTCAGCAGGGAGCCTGCTTCCTCCCCTCTCTCTCTGCCTGCCTCTCTGCCTACTTGTAATCTCTCTCTCTCTGTGTCAAATAAATAAATAAAATCTTAAAAAAAAAAGATTTTATTTACTTATTTGACAGAGAGAGAAAGAGATTACAAGTAGGCAGAGAGGCAGGCAGAGAGAGAGGAGGCAGCAAGCTCCCTGCTGAGCAGAAAGCCGGATGCAGACCCTGAGATCATAACCTGAGCCAGAGGCAGAGGCTTTAACCCATTGAGCCACACAGGCACCCCTCAAGGGATCTTGTTCACCGTCTGAAGTCCATAAAATACAGTGGATATACAACTGCCAGTTGGTGTTAGCTTTTACAGAAGAAATAATTTGGAAATTAAACACCCTACTCAAGGTCTATTCACATGTAAGGCATACTTTCAATCTTCATCATTTTATGACATTATTTACTGACTATACCTCAAAATCTGGACTATGAGGTGATAAAAATCCTGAGTAAGAGAAGACCCAAAGAGAAGATCAGTTGGGGAAATAGTCTAAGAAAGCAAATGCAAAAAGATTATTAGCAAACAGAGGAACAGACAGAGAGGGGGTCTTGAGGATCCGGGGAGTGAGGATTATTCCTCATCCTGAGCAGCCTCTGCTATCTCAGAGCTCCTTCTCTGGTTTCCTCCTTATGGTCTCCACCTAAGGGAATGGATGCTACTCTACACTCTTCCCAGAGTGTTGTCCTTGTAATGGGAGTCTCACAAAATGCATCCAGGCATGCTGTTTTCACATGGGCTGCATCAGAAGCAGGTCTAGTCATGTGTGTATAGTTGTGTGTGTGTGTGTGTCTGTGTGTCTGTGTGTCTGTGTGTATAGAGGTGTGTGCAGAGTATGAGTAGTTATGAGTGGGCATATGTCCATGAGTGAGTGTGTGTTTGAGTGTGCTTGAGTGTATCAGTGAGTGTGAGGGTGTGTATATGTGTATGAGGTTTTGGGTGAGTGGGTGTCTGTGAGTGGATGTGGGTGTAGGTGAGTGTGTGTGTCAGTGAATGAGTATAGTATTCTGAAAGTATGAGCACATGTGTAAGCATATGTGTTTTATGTGTTAATGTGAATGTGTCTGTGAGTGTGTGTAGGTTTGGGTTGAGTGTGAGTGTGTCAGTGAGCAGGTGTATGTGCGTATGTGAGTGTGTGAATGTATGTATGTATGTCCCAGTGTATATGTGTGAGTGTGCTTGTGTTGGGGGCCCAGGGCATTCCTTTCTTCCTCTGTACTTCTACCCTGAGAGCCTGAGGGAAGGGTGGTGGGAGCTCCACCCTGCAAGGAGCTCCAGCCTCTGTGAACACTGCTGGGCCAGGTCCCATCTGGTTCTGCCATCTGAGCTCTCTGACTGGACCTCTGCTCTGGGCTCCCTAGATCTGTACTCACACTGAGTTTGGTGGGGGGAGTAGCGGAGGGTGGAGTAGGGGTATGGAATGGAATGAAGTAGAATGGAGCGGAGAAGAGGACACAAAATTTCATAAGGCACTTTGTAATAGGGCAAGAGGTAACTGTGTGTGTGTGTGTGTATGTGTGTGTGCACCTGTACACATGTGAATGTTGCAGCAGCACTGTGGGGCATTTTCATGTTCTCAGGTAGGTGAATGGGGTCACAAAGGGGCTGTAGAAGATTCTCCCACTCTGGGGCTGACATTACTCGGCGAAATCATGCAGACCAAACACCTTCCTAGGCACTTAGCACCTAAACCCAGGAGTGCTCGTGTAGTTTCAAAAGCATGCTGGAAGTCAGGCTGGGTCTCCCTGGGGCACTTGAGGACATGGGACTTTATGGTATGATGTACGAATCATGTGTGACCAGGCCTGCATCTACCCTGGGTCTCACAGCAAACACAGGTCTCTTTGCTTGAATTCCCCAAGCTTGGCTTTACCCCCAATAAGCTGACCCACATCCAGAGGCAGCTCCCTATGTGGAGAGGAAATTAGGACTCGACCTACACTTCAGGGATCTATGCTAGCAGCTCTTAATGGTGTTCCCAGGTGTTCCCACTGTAATGTCTCCATGTACCACAGTAGAGGACAACCTGGCATTCTCCATGGAGCTGGAGCTTTGCAGAACTGAATGTGGGAAATGTGACAAAGACATTGACAACTGTCCCTTTCAAGAAAGTCCAGAGCTGAACAATGTAAGATGCACAGCAGATCCTTCAGATACACAACTGAGGATGCAGCTTGGGATAGAGGGGGAGGTAGAGCAGATGAGAGTGCCTTTCCTAGGGAGCTGCAGGGTCTACCTTGCTCACTGCTGGTGTTGTAGTAGGAGCCCAGCTGCACAGAGACAGGCCATCCTCGGGGTACACTTGTAAGTCCTGGCCAATCTGGTCAGCTGCCTACTCAGCTCATTCCAGCTGCCTGGCCTCCAGGGCACACCAGTGTCAGATTGCTGTTGGCCATGAGGGTCCAGGTCTCCTGGGGCTGAGACAGGATGCCCCTTCTCTGAGCTTTATCCATGTCCCTTCCTGCCTTCAGGAGAAGGGGCATGTCAGTGTGGATATCACCTTTGCCTCTGTGGGTCTTTTTGAGGTTTTCCTGGCTCTGTTGAGAGCCTGAGGTTGTGAGGGTTGAGGAGAAAGGCCACTTCCCTGCCTCTCATGCCCTGACCTGGGTCCCACTGATTTATAAGCTGTTGCTCCAGGGGAAAAAGTCAAGGTGAACCCCAACTCTGAGCCACTGCACCTAGAGTGAGGGGTGCTTCTGAGATAGCACCCCCTGGGAGAGAGTACCCTTATGCTATACTAGGGCATGGGTCACACTAGGTCAGCCTGAATGTTGTCCTGGAAACCACAGGGCTAAGGATGGGAATTGGCACAGGAGCCCCTGAGGTCAGGACAAGGTCCCAGGTCCAGAACAAGCCGGACTCAGGCTGATGGCCACAGCCTGCATCCCCAGCTGCTTACCCCAGGATGGGTGGTTGGGATGTGTGCTGTGTTTGGGGCTAGATTGTTTCCCACTACTTTCCATCCACCCTCTATCCCTGTGCTTGTCCCCTCAGACTTTCACCTGCTTCTTCACCATTGGTACTGTGCCCTGGGAAATAACCTTTTATCTCCTGTACAAGATCTGCTTGGAGGGCTTCCACTGAGTGACACATACCCTGCCTGGCTCTGACCGTTCTCCCCCTGGATCCAGTGGTTCTCTGTAGGTGTCTCTTCAATGGCTGTGCAACACCAGGCTGTTTTTTCTCTTGCAAGGGTCTGGGTCTCACTCTCAGGCATTATGGAAATTCTTCATTTCCATTTTCATCCTGTAGAATAAAACACTTAAAATCAGCATTTCAAGAAGCTTTATGTGGCATTGACTCCAGACAGACGGGATGGGTAAGTGAAGGACTTATCCTAGTGCGGAAGTCAGGTGGGCCCGGGATGAGTTCCCTTCCTTCTCAGACCCCCAGAGTTATCTCCCGGTGGCACAACCTGGAAGCACAGGTGCTGCTGTTTCAGGGCTCACAGAGGTACAATAACCATAACCCAGGAGTGTACTCAAAATGCAAGATAGACTCAGACAGGCCATCAGGACATATGTGGCCCTTGTCTTGGGAATCTTCTAAAAGAGGACTTGGCAAACTTTTTCTGTAAGTAAGTGTAACTATTTTGGCCATTTTGGACCCTATGGCCTGTTCTCAACTCCCTGATATTGCCTTGAAAGTACCATAGACAATACAAATACAAATAAGAGTGTTGTGTTCTAGTCAGACTATATTTACACATATAGGCAGGGGCAGAGCTTGGTCCTGGGGCCGTGGTTCCCCTCTTCCAACAAGCCATCACTCCAGTACCCATGCAGTTGGGCCACCAAATACCTAACACTTCCCATTCCACCTCAAGATCTGAATTTTCCCCAAGTTTTGTTCAGGGTTTTCTCTGTGCAAGTGGCCCTCCATCTGCAGAGCCAGCACACCTTAGTGGAGACAGGTAGGGCCCAAGGACAGCAGTCCAACCTGTAGGATGGCTACAGGCTACCAGTTCCACAGAGGGAAGATCCACAGGGTTCTCACACATTTCAACAGGACAAAACCCATGGCTGCTCAGTGGCCCATAACCACAGCCATGCTGAGCCTCTCTTTTCTGTCTCCCTTCCTCTCTGTCCTTCTGTGACCATCTTCCAAGTAAGCCAGCTACACCACCCAATTTGCATCTCTGGGTCTCCCTGGAGACTCACACCAGACATGTGGCGTTAGATATCTTCAGGGCTCATCATCTCTAGAGACCTGAATGGGCTTCCCAGGATTCTAGGCAGAGCCATGGGTAGACTCTGGCAGTGGGCATCCTCCCTGACAGCTAAGCGTCACTAACCATGGATATAGCTATGCTCTTGTCCCACAGCCATTCTGCCAGTTCCCAGACTTCAGTAGATTACTGAAGACCCTCCCACCAACCACCCTCTTGTCTACTCCCATGCTGGTCTGTCCTGAGTTGTGCCTCAATCTGCAGAAGGAAGCATAAAGGGGGCTCTTCACCCACTGTGATTCCAGCATAGTCAATCCCACTAATTCTACTGAAGTCCCATCAGGTAGCTCCAGGAGAGGATCTCCTGTGTGTTCAGCCCAATGGTGGGGGGACCTTTCCAAGCCCTTTTTGAGCTCACCTTATCTCCTGGGTCTGGGGAAGCAGAGACCACAAGGTAGGTATCAAATCATGGCTCGTGGTAAGGACTCACTAGATCCTGCCTCAGATCACACTTCTGGGGCTTTGTTAATGCTTCCACTCTCCCCCCCGCCATGGACATCTATAGAAAGTTGGGGTTTTAGCAATGCCTGGGCGGTTCACTTGGTTGAGTGTTTGCCTTCAGCTCAGGTCATGATCCCAGGGTCCTGGGATCAAGACCCATCTTGGGTTCCCTGCTCAGTGGGGAGACTGCTTCTCCCTCTGCTTGCAGCTCCCTGTGCTTGTGATATTTCTCTCTCTCCCCCTCACAAATAATTAATAAAATATTTAAAAATAAAAAAAAGAAGAAAAAGAAAGTGGCGGTTTTGTCCCAGTCCCCACTGTGTCCCCAGGGCCCTGAGGGTGAGTACAAGTTTCAGGTGCTCCAGCTTTGTAACAGATGTAGGACTGAGGGACCAGTTCTCGCGGGAAGGCCCCTCTCCCCTGCCCTGTCCATCCTTGTTGGCTTGGGGTGGTCCTGCCTGCTTCTTTTCTGGAGTCTGTGTGTTGATGGAGCAGGGAAGCAGGTTTCTGAATACTCAGTGTCATCCTGAAGTAGGTCCCTGGGCCAGAGCCAGAGGTAAAAGCAGGGGGGTATTAGAAACAAGTCCAGCTGCCTGGCCAGGCCCAAGTTCCCAGAGAGGAAAAGAGACCAGCCAGTGGATCAATCTCAGAAGAGCTCCCTCTTCCCCCCAAATGTGAGTCTAGTGTTGACTCCGCTGCCCTAGTGCTGGCCTGCTAGCCTCAGTCTCCAGGCCAAGTCCTGCAACTGGGAAAATAGTTATGCTGGTAATCAAATGCTCTGTGGCCACTTCCTCATCTGTCAGGAGACAATGAACTCTTCCCTAAACATTCCCAAGGTGTTAGAGTCACCATAAAGCCTGGGCTCAATAAATGCAGGACTGAACACAATGTAACAATGAAGTGGAAAACTTGGGAAGGCCTTCGTGGGTGCCCAGGCCTCTCCCACAGAAGCCAGAGGAAGAAGAAAGGCATCTGGGACCTGGAGGCATGGGAGCTGGCTGATGATGTACGCAAAGAACTACCCCAGCAGCCTGCAGTCCTTGCCCTGAGTGTGAGCCTCAGCATGACCCCACACATTCCAGATAACCACTCTGGTCCCTGATGCTCCAGCTCCCCTCAGATCTTAATACCTGACATGGGATGCAGACCTGGATTTCTCCCTGGCCCTGGTATAGCTCAGGAAGGGAGCATGTCTTGCTTGGAAGCTACATTTTTGAGCCTCTTTTTCAAAATTTCTCATGATCAAAGGGAAAATGAGGACATCGTGACAAAGCCAATGCTCTGTCATCCGTGTGTCTTCTAAAGAGCACAATTTCTGCAGAAGAGGGTGGGGGCAGGATAAGTTCTCATGAGCAGCTGGTCCCCCAGGTGGCCCAGACTATAGGTTTGGCCTCAATGAGCCTTTGAACTTTGGAAGGAAATGGGCCAATACTGAAGATACCTCATAGATTATACATCCACACATTCCAGTTCTTTTCAGGTTCACATATGACACTGCCAACAGTTGGTAAATAAAAACTCAGAAATCTGGGGCACCTGGGTGGTTCAGTGGGTTAAGCATCTGTGATTATGCATCTGTATTTGGCTCAGGTCATGATTTCAGGGTCCTGGCATTGAGTCCCCCATCGGGCTCCCTCCTCAGCAGGGAGTCTGCGTCTCCCTCTTCTTCTACCCCTGCTTGTGCTCTCTCTCTCTCTCTCCTAATAAATAAATAAAATCTAAAAAAATAGAAATCTCATTAGTGAATATAACTGTTTTGATACTGATTCTTCATTTTGATTAACTCAGTGCATTAGAAGGGCCCAGACAGTTTGTGAGACTTAAACCCAAAGCAGTATCCCACTAGTACTAGACAGCTGACCTTGGATGTGGTCTGTAAAGTCTAGTTTGCCCCAGATGACTGAAGATATTATGGATAAGATGGAAACAACTGGCCTAGGGTGTATGAATGTGTTAGGTCCCTCCAGGTTGTGGAACCACCCAGGGTTCAGAGGAGAAAGCCCTGTTCTAGAGGCTGTTCATGGGACCAGATGGGGCTGGCTAACTCCAGCTACAAAACAAGAGAGCAAGTGCCCTGGCAGTAGTTAGGGGCTGAATGGCAGGGGTGGGCATAGAAGTGAAAGCTACAGGTGCTGGAGGCATAGGGATCCCCAACCCAAGGTGGGGGGAGCAATGTGACAAGAACTGCTCTGCCCGTGTCCCTAGAACTCCATGACCACATGGAGGAAGGAGACCTGGGAATGCTGTCCCCAGAACATTGTTGCTGGCTGAGGTGAGAAAAATGTAAAGTGTGTCCTATTGCTTGACCTCCCCCAGGGATGCCCCCAGGTGGTCCCAGGCTGGCCTTCACAGTAGATCTGGGCTCCACTATGAGGCTGCTTCCTCAAGAAGCTCACCTTGAGACAATAATTCAAGAGCAAGTGGTTTATTTGGAGGCAACTGTAGAAAATGCCAGAAAGGCAGTGAGGAAGTAGGAATGGGAAGCAGTCTATGAGAATGAGCAGACTACTAGTGTGGGAGATTAGGGCTTCATCTTGCTGGGCACATCTCAGAAACTAGATAGGACATGTGTCAGTTTTATCTCCCAAGGGTCAGGAGGCTGGGGCATTCCCTTCCAGCACTCCAGCCATGTCCCATAGGTGGAGAGAAAGCCTTCAGGCAGAGACGCTCAGGAACAGGGAGTGTTTAGTTGTTAGCCGGTTGACCTCTGAGCTTTACCATCTCTCACATGTCAAAGATGACTTGTATGCCCTTGTTCCTGTGCTACTGTTGACACTGAGCTGTCTGGCCTTGACCTGCACACCAGTGCTGTAGTTTCCATACCCAGGTTTCAGAAAGTGCCTCTTTTTGGTCATGTTAACCATCTTCATCATCTTATCCTATCTCTACACACACATGAACATACAAACACATACACACATGTACACACACACACAGTAGTAGCCAGCCTCCCAGATGGCATCCATGGATCCTCATCTCCTGGTCATCATACCCTTGTAGAGTCCCCTCCCACATTGAACCAGAGCTAATCTGGGGGACCAATAACACAAGAAAGAGGTGATGGTGTGTGACATCTGAAACTAGGTCACAAAGGGCAGTGTGGCTTCCATCTTAGTCTCTCAGAACATTCTATCTGGAGGAAGCCATACCAAGCACACAGTGGCTCTGTGGAGAGGCCCACATGGAGAACAGAGATCTCCTGTCTATGGTCAACACCAACTACTTGCAGTCATAAGTGTGAGCCACCTGGGAAGGGGATTCTCCAGATCCAAACTAACCCTCAGATGACAGCAGTGCAGTCGATGTCTGAGTGTAACTTCAAGAGACAATGACATCTGGAACCACCCCACCAAGACACCTTCAGATCTCTGACCTACGGATACCATGAGAGATATAAATTGCTTAAGCCATTAAGGGCAGAGGAAATTAGTCACACAGTATTAGATAGCTAATACATCCCACTGTGCACACAAACACACACACACACACACACACACACATTCATGCACAAAGCAGACTACCATCCATGAGCCATCAATCACCATTGCATTTTTTCTGCTTCACTTCAAAAAAGTACACTGCAAATCTACACATGACCCAACTATCTTCCATTTGGATCAGTTGTCTAAAATTCTTTCTAGGCCAATGGGATGTGTCTTCCCTGGAGTCTTAGGCAGGGTGATTTTGGTGGAAATCCATAGAAGGAATACTCTCAAGGCA
The DNA here is from genome assembly GCA_002007465.1 of Ailurus styani. NCBI lineage: Eukaryota > Metazoa > Chordata > Mammalia > Carnivora > Ailuridae > Ailurus > Ailurus styani. The sequence continues at coordinate 646,354 of LNAC01000721.1, read as the reverse complement.
GTCAGACCCTCAGAATCTTGCCAAAACAACCCACCAGCTCAAAACAGTTGAGGACTGGGTCTTCCAGTTAGTCCTCCAGAACAGTTGCCACTGAAAACTAATTTGTGCTCAGAGTTCAATGAGATATGGAAATAGATATACACTCTCTTCCATCTACTGGTAGCAGATTGTCCTAGTAAATGAGTGAGTCAACTAGAAGAGGCTAACAAACACAGTAAAAAGGCATCGTGTTCTCAGTATCAGCCCCTGAAGGGCACACAAAAAGGCAAAAGGACCACAAAAGTGAAGTCAATAGGTCAGCTTATTTAAATGTTTTTCCAGTGTATCTGCTTCTTTAAAATGGGAGTGAAAGCAGTTGAATATGCTAGAAAGTAATTAGACCTCTTCACATTGTTTCTTCAGCGTAGTGAACTCAAATTTCCAAGGCTTAGTTGCGACAATAAATGTGCAAAGAAACATCTAGAAGAGACAAAAAGAATAATTAGTTTGTAAGAAAGAAAAATGAAAAACAAACAAGTTTCTATTTCTGGGTGCCAGGATTTGGCTTCAGGGTGGCTAAAGGCAGCCTGAGCCAGCAATGCCGCTGCAGTTCCTCGAGCTGTTAGACCTGAGAAAGGATGGCAGAGAAGCCAGCCTCACTTACTGGCATGGGCCTCTGCCAATTCACCTCCCTGATCTGAAGCCATTGTGGATAGTAGGAACCCAGAAACTGGTTATTCTCATAAATCCTCATCTCCAGCTCTGGCCCTCAGCCAGCCACACTGACTCCCCTGCAGCCTACTGAGACTGCATGCTGCCTGGAAGGCCCAAGGAGTCCTTCCCAGAAGAGGCAGGAATAGTACAGAGTCCTGAATGTCTTGATGGGCCAGGCCAAGCTCTGGCCAGAGACAAGAAGCAAAACTTGCAGCCAGGGAACTGAGGGGACACATAGAGCTCTTTCCCAGGGCCTGCAGAATGAGCAGGGTTTCGGGCTCCTGGTGTGGGATGAGTTCACTTATATCCCTATTCCCAGTCCTAAAGCTTTTATTCAATTAGAATAAAAATATAAATGAGGAATACCTCATTTACATCAATGGAAACATGAATGCCAACATCAAACAATTGAAGTTGTATAAGATACAAATACTGAGGGATCAGCTTGAGGGAGAAGATAAGACCAAGCTACCAGCAATCCAGACAGGCCGTTGGAGAACTAAGTTCAGTCTAGAGATTCATCCTGGCTGGAGGGGTGTCTGGGATGGGTTCAGGTGTTTCTTAGCAGTAGTAGGAAGGAGAGGGAGTGGGCTTATCAGAGAATTGACTAATTGCTTAACTTCTGGATCAAAGTAGACAGGAAACAATCAGGAAACAGAGGAATTTAAAACCCAATTATCGGCATCAATCCCAAAGGACATGTGAACAATGTATATTAAAAATCTTTAAGGGCGCCTGGGTGGCTCAGTGGGTTAAAGCCTCTGCTTTCAGCTCAGGTCATGATCTCAGGGTCCTGGGATCGAGGCCCGCATCGGGCTCTCTGCTCGGCAGGGAGCCTGCTTCTTCCTCTCTCTCTGCCTGCCTCTCTGCCTACTTGTGATCTCTCTCTCTCTGTGTCAAATAAAAAAAATAATAAAATTAAAAAGATAAAAATCTTTAATAAGTGAAAAAATATTGAGTAATTCATCTTTCAGAAACTTTGCCTGCAAGGAAACGATAATCACACAATTAGAAACAAAGACTATTTATTAAAGCTCTGCTTATAATAGCTAAAAGTTAGGAAATTTTGACCAATTCTCAGGGATTGGGTAAGTAAAATGTAGAACACAATTAAATGAAATCACAGTTTCACTATATAATGCTCTCAAATAATTTTACAGTATAAGAAATTCTTAGAATTTATTATTAAATGAAAATCTAGGTTAAAGAACAGTGTATAGTATGATCCCAACTACACAAAAATACAAATACAAAATATAGGAAAGTTAATATAAATAGTGGTAAACTTTATATAAAGGTATTTATAGTTGATTTTAAGTGGCTTAATACTTCTGAAAGTTTCAAATTTCCCACATGAGATGAATCAGGCTAATAACTATTTAAAGTCATATCAGTTTTTAAATTTATGTTCTAAGGAGCTCAGATGTTTGCTTTTTCTTCCTTTCTAAATCCCAATAAATAACTAAAGAAAGCAGATAAGGTCAAATCTATAGGAACTCTGAAATGGGAAGGGACCCCATGCAAGGAAGGAGATAGAAAGGATTCTCCTTGTGATAAGAAATGGATGCAGTCAAGATGCAAAGTCTGCTGAATGCCAGATGCTCCATGTAGAAGATGAGAGTATTGGAGAAAACCAAGAAAGAAAACTGCCTCAAAACCCCACAAACCTTGAAATCATCCTCAACTCTTCTCCTCTTACTCTCCATGGCCAATCCATCAGCAAATTTCAACCAAGCCTTTCACAAACATCCAGAACTGAGTACCTCCACCATCCTAACCAACATCATCTCTCATCTGAGATATTCCATTAGACTCCTAACAGTCTCTTATTGATCTTGCTGTCTCCACCCCGACCCCCATGTTGGCTTTTCTCCATGTGTCTCTCCATGTGTGCATTCCTTCCATTTCTACCTGGTGTGTCTTGAAAGACCAATGACTTCCATGGGCTGGACCAGTGGGCACTCTTACCCTATAGCCTCTACTGTCTGTGTCAATGGGCACCCTGCCCTCTGACTTCTATAGCTCACATCCATGTGCACCCTCTCGTTTCCAGTTGAGTTTGGCCAAGGGGAGATAGAAGCAGGAAGTGGGAAACATGAGATGTTGAGGTCAGGGGGTTCCAGTGGGTAGGCCTAGAAGTGAAAACCTGGATCATTACTAGGGATATTAAAATATTTCAACCTCACTAGAAATCAGGGACCAACCAAGTAAAATGGTGGGGAGATCACCTTTCACATACATCAGAATGAAAACATTTAAGATTCAACCCCAAGTGCTGAGGGAAAATGAACAACCACACACACCACTGAAGGAAGGTGTGCTGGTTCAACAACTTTGGAGAGTAAAACTGACATTACAAGTCACTTGTGGTGGCCCCACCAGCACTGAAGCTGCATGTGTGACTGAATGGTGGCCCCACTCTCCAGGGCACCCCACAGGAGAGCCCCAAACCTGCTCAGTCAGCATGCATCCTGTCACTGATGCATTATGGTTAAAAGTGAAATTTTAAGATGACCGCAAGTAGAGAGATGGTCAAATATGATGTGATACAGTCATATAAGAGCTCAATATGCAGTAATAAAAGCAATTTTAGCTGATTTATATACACATTAAATGGCCCAAAAATCATTTGGCATAAATAAACAATAACAGATTGTACCAACATAATAAATCTCAAAACATATTGTTGAGTGGAAAAGAAAAAAAAGTTCCAAAATTTCTGTACATTTTGAAAAACACACAAAACTGCATACATGGATTAATTTTTTTTAATGGGAAGGAACACTTCTCAACAGCTTAGAGAGGAGGGAGTAGAATGCATGTTTAACATTTTGCTGGTTGAAATAAACATTTTAAATTAATGTAATAAAATGACAATAGTTATAAAATCAAGCACATGGTATTTGGTATATCATTCTTAGTATCTATCACAAATTTTTTAATGTTACTTAATTGAAAACTAGTTCTAGTAACTTAAAATAAGAGCTTACTCTCTAGATGTAGCCATCCTCTTGCATTTGGTGCTCTGTTGTGGTGCTTACTATTCATTAGAGTATGAAGATGTATTTTATTTGCACATATCTGGGCAACTTTCAGGAACCACTAATCTGCCATTATTTTTGCTTAGCCATGTCTCATGCCAGCTTTAGGCATATACTAAATAGGTGAAGAAAATACACAAGACAGAGACACTTGTGTATGCAGCTTTAACTGTGAAAGAGAAAAACCAGAAGTAACTTTTATGAGAAGATCGCCAAGACAAATCTGTCCAGCTGAACCCAGCTCAGCTTGCAGAACTGTGAGAAATAATGAATGGGTATTACTTTAAGCCACTAAGTGTCTACGTGTGTGTGTTTGTAGGGGTGAGGGGTATCAGCAAAAACTGATAGAAACAGTGCTTTATGTCTAGAACCCAGCTGTCCTTGGTCCTGAATATGATCAGAATATGGCTTAAGGAGGACCCTACGGTCCTCTACTACGGTCAACTAATCTTTGACAAATCAGGAAAGAATATCCAGTGGAAAAGAGACAGTCTCTTCAATAAGTGGTGGTGAGAAAATTGGACAGCTATTTAGAAAAGAATGAAACTGGAGCATTTTACACCATACACAAAGATAAATTCAAAATGGATAAAAGGCCTCATTGTGAGGCAGGAATCCATCACAATCCTAGAGGAGAACATAGGCAGTTACTTCTTTGACATAGGCCACAGTAACTTCTTTCAAGACACATCTCCAAAGGAAAGGGAAACAAAAGCAAAAATGAACCTTGGGATTTCATTAAGATAAAAAGCTTCTGCACAGCAAAGGAAACAGTCAACAAAACTAAGAGGCAGCCCACAGAATGGGAGAAGATATTTGCAAATGACATTACAGGTAAAGGGCTGATATCCAAGATGTATAAAGAACTTCTCAAACTCAACACTCAAAAAACTAATAACCCAGTCAAAAAATGGGCAGAAGACATGAACAGACACTTCTCTAAAAAAGACATACAAATGGCTAACACACACATAAAAAAAGTTCAACATCACTAGACATCAGAGAAATGTAAATCAAAACCACATTGAGATACCACATTACACAAGTTAGAATGGAAAAAATTAATGAAACAGGAAACAACAAATGTTACCGAGGATATGGAGAAAGGGGAACCCTCTTGCACTGTTGGTGGGAATGCAAGCTAGTACAGTCACTCTGGAAAACAGTATGGAGGTTCCTCAAGATGTTAAGAATAGAGCTACCATGTGACCCAGCAATTGTACTACTGGATATTTACCCCAAAGATACAGATGTAGTGAAAAAAGGGGCACATGTACCCCAATGTTCATAGCAGCAATGTCCACAATAGCCAAACTGTGGAGGGAGCCAAGATGCCCTTCAACAGATGAGTGGATAAAGAAGATGTGTTACATATACACAATGGAATATTATTCAGCCATCAGAAAGGACAAATACCTACCATTTGCATTGACATAGATGGAACTGGAGGGGATTATGTTAAGTGAAGTAAGTCAAGCAGAGGAAGACAATTATCATATGGTTTCACTCATATGTAGAATATAAGCAATAGCACAGAGGACCATAGAGGAAGGGAGGGAAATCCAAAGGGGGAGAAATTGGAGAGGGAGATGAACTATGAGAGACTATGGACCTTGAGAAACAATCCGGGGGTATCAGAGGGGAGGAGGGTAGGGAGAGGGGGTAATTGGGTGATGGTATTGAGGAGTGCTGTGATTAGCACAGGTTTTACATTTAACTAATGAATCATTGAATGCTGCATCAAGGACTAATTATGTACTATACAGTGGCTAACTGAACATAAAAAGAAAGAAAGCTGTGTTTTCTTTATAGTGCATCAATGTTACGAAACTTGCAAAAATAAAACTGTCTTTCCAAAGAAGAAGAAGAAGAGGAAGAGGAAGAGGATGAAGAAGAAGAAGGAGGAGGAGGAGGAGGAGGAGGAGGAGGAGGAAACTAGAAAATCAAAGCAGGATTGGTCCTATCGGTTTTCTCTGTCTGGTACAGAGACCTGACCGAGGCCATACCTTTCTCATTTGGGGATCCTGTTGTAATAAGCAGTTTTCATTTTCTCCTGAAATTTTCTTGCACATTGTTCGGGCAATTTTGACTTCAAGAAAGTAGTCCAAACTGTCTGTGACCTGTCAAAGAGTAATTTAAAAATTACATGTCATTGGGGCACCCAGGTAGTTCAGTCAGTTAAGTGTCTGCCTTTGTCTCAGGTTGTGATCCTGGGGTCTTGGGACCAAGCCCCATGTCTGGCTCCCTGTTTAGCCAGGAGTTTGCTTCTCCCTTTCCCCTTTACCCCTCCCTCTCACTTGTGTTCTTTCTCTCTCAAAATAAATAAATAAAATCTTTAAAAAAATAAAAATCAGATATCATAAATGAATGCATGATATCAACTGTCATCTCTGATAAATAAGCATGTCATTGACTCTTCTGGGCAAAGAATGTCTCCCCACCTCCCTCCCTCCCTCCTATACTTTCCTTGTCAGAAATTTTGGGGTAACTGGAGAGGCAGGGGTTCTTACCATGGTTTCTCTCCCTCTGTCTCTCTCATCATGGAATTGAATGTTTTTTTTTTTGTTTTCATTTGTTTGTTTGTTTGTTTGTTTGTTTAATTTATTTATTTCATAGAGGGAGAGAGATCACAAGTAGGCTGAGAGGCAGGCAGAGAAAGAGGAGGAAGCAGGCTCCCTGCTGAGCAGAGAGCCCAATGTGGGCCTTGATCCCAGGACCCTGAGATCATGACCTGAGCTGAAGGCAGAGGCTTTAACCCACTGAACCACTCAGGTGTCCAATGGTATTGAATGCTAAATAATGACAACTGTCCCCAAGATAAAGCAAGAAAATTATTTCCCAAGGAATGTTTCCCTGGGAAAAGTAATGTTTTACTTATTGGAACTTGGAAAATAAACAGCAGAGTCTATAACCTCTTCATACCTCATCAATAGATATTGGGAGAAGACAAGACATCCCAGAACTGAAATTTGGTTGGAGGGTATTGCTTCTCTAACTTGCCTCCTTGGCAATTTTAGCAATCCAACCCTATTGCACATGATACAACATCCCAAGTCCCTGATTTCAGGGCCTCTTCCTCTCCCATGCAGAGCCCCCCACCAGCCCTGGTGTTCCAGGGAGCCCTATGGGGAAATGGAGATGCCACAATGGCAAATGGAGACTTTTATTTGTTTGTTTGTTTGTCTGTTTGTTTGTTTGTTTTTAATGCAATTTCTTTTCTTTTCTTTTCCTTTCTTTTTTTCAGTGATCCAAGATTCATTATTTATGCACCACACCCAATGATGAATACCCAACTTTTGTATGGGTCTGGAGGAGATTATGCTGAGTGAAAAAAGTCAAGCAGAGAAAGTCAATTATCATATGGTTTCACTTACTTGTGGAACATAAGGAGACTTTTATTATTTAAAAATGAGAACGAGGTAAGATTTTACAGAACTTAAGGGAGAGGACGTATTAAAGAGAATGACCAAGTTAAACACAATAACTAACCCTAGAAGAGGAAGAGATCATTTCGAAAATATAGTAAACACTTTGTGGACATTCTAGAGAAGTTGCCTGGCCATTGAACAGAATGGTAGTGGTTGGCAGAATTCTAAGTATGGTTTCTTGAATATCATGTATACTTTAAAATTTTTCAGTTATGTGTGTAAGTGCGTGTAAAGTGTCTGGAAGGACAGCCAACTACTTCTGGGGGTGCCCTCAGGAAATGACAAGTCAGATTGGAAATGCAAGAAATGGGGTCTTCGCTTTGACTGGATGACAAGTTTCTCAACCTCAGCATTATTGACTTGTGGGGGTGGATCAGTCTTTGTGGTAGGGGCTGTCCTGGGCACTGTAGGGTGCTTAGCAGTGTCCCTGGCCTGCGGGCACTAAGTGTCAGTAGCGGCCCACTCCGGTTGTGATAACCAAAAATCCCTCCAGGTATTGCCAAAAATCCCCTGCCAAGCAAAATCTATCCCCACTTGAGAACCACTGCTTTATGTTTGAGTAATATTTCCAAGTTAAAATTTTCTTGAAAACAAACTACTCTGAATCATCCTCAACAACCCACCAACTGACCACCAGACCTAGCTTGATCTGATTGCCCAAAAAAAGGAAGAGGATAGCGGTCCTGGCTGCTGAGGCACCCCTTCACTGCTTTCACAGACAGGCCTCTGACTCTCCTGACCTTCCATGAACTCTTTCCTCTGGCAGCAATATCTCACCACTTGTGCTCCATCCATATCTCTCAGGCAGTAACATGTGCACAACAAGCAGCCTGGGTTTAAATCCTGGCTCTTCTACATACTAGTTGTGTGTCCCTAGACAAAATACTAAACCTCTCTGTGCCTATTTCCTCTTTAAAGTGGAAGAAAGTAGTTCCTACGTAATGAGTTGTGAGATCTGAATAAGCATATGAAAAGCAACCAGGTCTGGCACAAAGTAGACTGTATATACAGTTGACCCTTGAACAATGTGGGACTTACAGGCACAATCAAAAATCCAAGTGGAACTTTTGACTCCTCAAAAACTCAACTACTAATAGCCTACTGTTGACCAGAAGGCTTACCAATAACATAAACAGTCAACTAACACATATTCTGTGTGTCATATATATTATATACTGTATTCTTGAAATAAAGTAAGCTAAAGAAAAGAAATTTATTAAGAAAATTGTAAGGAAGAGAAAATACATTTGTAGCACTGCATTGTATTTCTTGAAGGAAATTAGCATAAAATCCGACCCACAGTGCTTATTTTTACCATCATTCACCTTGCACAGAATCTGCATCAGAGCCTCAGTCAGTTATGAAAGGAACAAGTAGCTGTAAACTTTTTCTTTAAGGACTGGAGGGTAAATATTTTAGGCCCAGAACACAATCTTGTCAGTGCCGCAAAAAAGTAGCCCTAGACTCCACTCAAACAATGCAGGTGGCAATGTTCTAATAAAACTTTATTTATAGTCGTGGAAATTTAAATTTTATGTAATTTTCATATCACAAAATATTCCTTTTTTATTTCTTATAACTATTCTTAGTTCATGGGGCATACAAAATAAATAGCAAGCCAGACTTGGCTGCAGGCTATAATTGTCCAACTCCTGATATAGATCTCTGTACTTTAAAGTTAAATCACCCAATAAGATATGGCTGTTCTCTTTATACAGAGCCTGTGTGTGTGTTACTAAGTTTAATCTGAATTATCACCAAGAATTTTTCTTTTTGTTATTGTTTTGTTTTGAGTTAATTTTGTTTGGGGGGGATGTTTCATTCTTCCTTACCTTTCTCTTCAGTGTGCTTTCCACTGGTATGTAGATGGAAGGTCAAGGAATTTTAAATACCTCTGTTCTAGATTCCTTTCGAACCTGTTTCTACCTGATTCTTTTGAATTCTTACCTGCATTCAAGAGTTTACAGTGAGCTGAGAAATAAAATGTACATTCATGAAAAACTAGCACACAGTACAAAATGATATGTAATTTTTGAGACATGAGAATTCAGAGTACTTTTGATTAAATAAAGCAGAACCATCTATTTGTGGAACTGAAAAAGCATAGATAAAGAGAAGTCCATGAAAGTGGAATAGTTCGCTATCAGTTAGTTCACTACATATAAATGAGCCCCCAAGGCAGTTGATATCCATGAAGCTTTAATTCGGCCACCCAGTGGTGACACACATCCTGTCCCCAGGTGTCTACTACCCAAGAAACACAAACAACATAACCAGGACCACACACACAAAAAGGAGGAAGCCAAGGCCCATTGAGTGTGGAGGATGGCCAAGAGGACAAATGTCCCAGCCTCATAGGGACATGAAGCTGCCAAATGAGCCTTCTCTCCTGACCTCATTAAGAAAACAGGAACTTAAGAAGGTTCCTGGTGACCTGGAGGGATGGACAGCAAATGTTAGAGGGCAGAGGGTGGGAAGGAGACAGGGTTAGAGAAAGAGGAAGAAGAGCACAAAGACTGTCCCTGTACTGCATGTACTCCAACGTTGCAGGGTAACCCCTACTCTCCATTAGCCCCTCCCTCTTCCCTTCCTTAAACTCCAGTCAGACTGGCTGAACCCCCATTCCCTCTGTGGGCCTACTGATTCCTCTTTGGGTTCCCCCCAAACCACATCTTTCTTTCTTTTTTTTTTTTTAAAGATTTTATTTATTTATTTATTTGGCACAGAGAGAGAGATCACAAGTAGGCAGAGAGTCAGGCAGAGAGAGAGGAGGAAGCAGACTCCCTGCTGAGCAGGGAGCCCGATGCGGGCCTTGATCCCAGGACCCTGAGATCATGACCTGAGCCGAAGGCAGAGGCTTTAACCCACTGAGCCACCCAGGCGCCCAAACCACATCTTTCTTGGGAAACAACATTGGTGCAAAGCTCTCTTCTATGATACAGTCCATATTCCAGTTCCCCCAACCACACTTTTTATAGGTTTTTTGTTTTTTGTTTTTTTATTCCAGAGGTAATATGAGACCACATATTGCATTTATTTGTTATGCTTCTTACACCTCCTTTAATCAAGAAGTTTCTCTGCTTTTTCTCCTGGTCTTTCATGGCACTGGTATTTATAAGAGGTGTTACAGAATGCCTCATAATATGGATTTGTCTAATTGTTCTTCGTGATTATCTTTGGAAGGTAGATTTTTAGACAAGGATACCATGTACAGGTGATGCTGTGTCCTTTCTGTGATGTCACATCAGGGGCACATGATGTCAGTTTGTCCCGGTGTTGGTGACAAGCATTTTGGTGAACAAGGCATTTGCCAGATTTCCTGATTGTCTTTACAATATTTTCCCTGTTGTAATTAATTAACGAAAGAATCCCTGCAGCAATTTGTCCCCCACCACTCTCCCACCCAGTGGTTGTAGGACTCATTGATGACATTTTCCTGAAGTAGTTATTGCTATGATGATTTCCTATTTATACAGTCTTTTCCATATACAGGTAGGTGTTTTTCTATAAAGAAGAGCCTTCTCTTCCTTTTTTCAGTGAAAGCTGGAATTGTACTTCCTTTGCTTTTTCACTGTGTTATAATCCATGCTATAATGACTCATTTTGATGATATCAGCCCAAATCATCCCAGAATTGACCCCCTCAACAACCCTTCTTGGATTCTCGCCTATGCTTTCTGATATGATTGTAATCAGTTTTAAATTATTTTAATGGCTATTTTATGTTTTGTCCCAGAATGATAAAGGATGAAGCATAACTAACTTTCCTCCAAAAACTCCTAAAATAAAATTAATATATATTTGACTAAAGGTGACTCTCAGCTATCTTCCCCTCCCTGGGGTCTGTGTCCTCCATGGATAATGGGCCCCCTCATGACTGCATCTTGGAGAGAAAGAGCAAAGAGAACATGCTCACCAACCTGCTCCTGGGATTTCAGGACCTTCACCACCTTGAAAGTGTACTTGTCTTTGCTGGCCTTGTTATACTCTTTCATGGCATACCACAGTGCCTGCTGCACATAGACGTAAGTTTCCGGGATGTTTTGGAACTTCCTCACCACCTTTGACCTGCCCCAGGTGTGGACACCTTTGGACACAAAGGTCACAGTGGCCACCAGAAGCAGCAGGCTCAGGCAGAGTCTGGCCATGGTACCTCAACCAAGGGGGTATAGGCTTTCTTCCTTCTGTCCTTCCAGGACTGGGGCAGGACATGGGCTGGGCTGGTCCTGCTGCTTCGGCACCCTCAGGTCTTCCTGGCACTGCTAGGGGTGAAAACAAGAGAACTTCTGTTAGCTTTGTGTCCTAAGGGCTTCTTTCTCTCTCCTTCCCCAAAGATAAGTGGAGTAAGAAATCGGCAATCATAATTCAGAGCATGTTCCCATCTTGCCTGTTCCCTTCTGGAAGGAATGCACTCACACTCCTTTCCTTCCTTACCAAGTGACCCCTGCCTTCTTGCCTACAAGGTCCCTGCACATCCAGTGCAGGTATCTGTCTGTATCAGGTCTCAGTGCACAGGAAGCCATAAGGACCTGCAACAGAAGCACTGCCACAAGGAGAATATGGGTCTCGAAACTCATCTTGTCATCCTCCTCAGGAGGATGGATGAAAATCCTCAGGGGAGACTTTGACCTCAAAACTGCTCCCTGCGTCTCCCCCATTTCCAGTCAGGCTCATTAGCAATCACACTGGGATCTGTTTATGGAGCATTATTGAGTCTTGCCAGGCCCTATAATAAGGATACCACATGTTTCTTTTATTTAATAATCTCCCTTGGGGCCACATAATGAGTAACCCCTTCTACACAGGAGGAAAACAGGTCTCACAAAGAGGTCAAGTAAATGCCTCAGGCTACTTGTCAGAACTTTACCTCATTGCCTGAAATACACCTTCAGACCTACCACAATCTAACTGATGAGTATGTGTAGATCACAACTTTAATGTCCATTTGCTCTTGGGGAGATTCTATTCTCCTATAGAAGGTGAATCAGGATGGAGTTCATGAGACAGAGGCACAACAGTTAATGTGTTAAGTACAGATAATGAAGAAGCAAATAGCCTGAGAGATATAGGGGCCAAAGGCAGGCCACTTCAAGAGGAGCCACTTTGGCATGAAGATTATTTTGATTTAAAAAACAATCAAAACCCAGCAGATTTGGGAAAAGTTCTTTACCTCTTCTCCTCCTCCAGCCACCTACAAAGAATTTAGGTAGAGGACCTGCTCCAGGAAGAGAGCTATCACCACAGACAACTACATTATACAATCAGTAAGGTATGGTATGGTAGACAAGGAGGACCCTAGCAAGCCCGGTTGGACCAAAGTCTTCTCTCTATCCTGTTGTTTCCATGGGACCAATTAGCATTTGTTTACCAAGCATCAATTATTTTTCTTTCTTCTTGAGGGTTACATTCCTTCCCTTTGAAGTTCCAGAACCCATCCTCCTTTTCCTTCAGAATGACATATATACCTCAGTTTGCCTGACTGTCTTTGGAATTTCCGTATCTCTGTGGATTCCTCATATATATGAAATTAAATTTGATTTTTCTCCTGTTAATCTGTTGCATGTTAATTTGATTCTTAGTCTGGCTAGAAGGACCTTGAAGGGGACACGAAATTTTTCCTCCCCAAAAGACACAAAGGCAGAATCCAAAGGTTATGTTTATCTCAGACAAGTGGTACGTACTGCTTGCCTAAGTTTAACAAGGAATGTGACAGCAGAACGGATATCTATCAGACAGTAACTACACATGAGATACACAGAGCACAGAATATTCATAAGGCCTTATGTCAGTCACCCAGCGATGATGCCATCCTGGCCCCATGTGTCCTCACTCCAGGAACCACCAACCAAATCCTCAACATGTCCAGCTGTTCTAGGCAGCCTTACCTATGTGTCTCCTCAGGGCCAGTGTGTGTTTCTGACCTGCTGCAGGGGCTTTGCTCAAACCCCGACTGTGGGCCCCGTAACCCCATCAGCATGGAGACTGAGGTGCAGAGAGCATCACAGGCCCAGGGTCTGGGCAGCATACCCTTTTTGTCTCTCTAGCTTGCCTCCATACCTGAAGTGTGTGCTTTCTTTCCCCACCTAGCCTCTCCTCCAATAGTTTGATGGTTTTCACTGACGTGATAGACACGGGATTTGCTAAAGCAGCTACATTTGGTCTCTGAGACTTTCTGTTCCATGATGTCTGAATGTGTTGCCCAGGGGACACTTGGAGGCCACCCTGGCATTATAGTCCCTCCCCACCTGGTACAGCTACACCCGAGACCCACCTCAGAACCAAGTTCTTCACCACACTCCTGCTTGCTGAGACTTGAGCTGGCTGTCCTCACCCACAGGAGGTATCTTTCTCCTTCCTGAGGACTTGAGCTTTGACCAGCTCCACTTGTGGGCTACTGTTTAGCCCAGCACACTCAGTTCATGTTCCCGCACCTGGTCAGGGTGTTAATCAGGCCTGAGTCCGGGGTGCTTCTGCCCTCTGGCTACACTCTCTGGCTAGGTGGTCACATTTCTGACCCTTTGTGAGGTAAGCCCAGCCCCTCTGATGCTACTCAAGTGTGAGGCATGTCTGACAGGTCCCTCAGCTCTCAGAGCCCCACAGGCTCAGCAAGAAAAGCAGTATCTGCCTCTAATGTAGAAATCTTGCTTGTTTCACACCTCCTGGCTTTCTAAATTCCTGGGCCTAGGACTGAACTCCTTGGATATGAAAGCTCCTCATTTCTGTCAGGGTTCTGTTATATGACTCTACAGTCCTAGAGGCAGAATGAGGCACCAAACTGTCAGGCTCAGGGAATCTGGGACTGAGAGGCACTTGGGGAGGTGGTGTGTATGGCTGGCAAGGGCTGCCCCCAGAAACACCAAGTAGAAGGCATCATTTGGCAATGGCAGTGCTGGCATAACATACCTCTGTGGGATGATCCCCACAGACCCACTAGCCATATGCCCCCCCCTCATTGTTAACCTTGTCCCACGTAAGTATTCCCAATTCTGCCTCCCTCCCCCTTGTGGGGGTTCCCTCTCCTGGTGGTAATTCTTAGCCAGGCTCCACTAAGGAGCAGGCACCATCCCACTCTCCAGAGAGTCTGGCTGTGAGAGGGAGCTCCTGGGAACTCAGACACCTGGGGATTTATATTTGTCTTTCCAGAACAAATTATAGTTCAGCATAAAGAGGATCATCCCTGAGATATAGAAGATGAAACTCCAAACAAGAAGTCAGACTCTTGGGTCTATAAAACCTGAGAGTTGCCTGGCTGAAGGTTCAGATGTTCAAGGCAAAATTGTGTGCTTAACCTGTGGAGCACTTTCTAAGCAGGTATAAAACACAGACACCAAAATGGAAAAGAATAATTAATTTGGCTGCATATTTTGTTGCACACACACACATGTGCACATCCAGGCAAAGTCAAGAATTGAATGGGAACACAGAATAAGTTGTTTGGAAGATATTTGGTATTTGTCAAAGGACTAAATTCTCTCATGGATAAAGCTCTTTAAAATCCAAAAGAGAGGGAGACAAAGCATGAGACACTCTGGAGTCCAGGAAACAAACTGAGGGTTACAGTAGGGGGGTGGGGGGATGGAGTAACAGGGTGATGGGTATTAAGGAGGGCCCATGTTGTGATGAGCACTGGGTGTTATACACAACTAATGAATTGTTGAACACTACATCATAAACTAATGATGTCCTATATGCTGGCTAACAGAACATAATAATTAAAAACAATCAAAAGAAAAAGACAATTTCCTCCATTGTCTTGGCTCAAAGTGAGTCAGGAATTTGAGCATACAACACAACCAGAATGAATCCATTTTTCCTCTTGGCCACACATGAGTTTTTGGAAAACTACTGGCCTAAGGTGAGAACTCTCTTGGATCGCCCCTGTTGATCCACCTTCTACCCGGTCTTCGTGTCCAGAGGGAGCTGCACAATGTAAAGCAGAGAGATACTCACACCCTTCAATGTGAATTCCATAGGTCTGGACAGGAGCCCATTTGTGACTCCACATCTTCTAAAGAAGGTGGTCCTGGGAAATAAAAGGGAGTGGGGGAGTTGCTGAATGCTGTGATGGGTGTGGACCCACAGATCTGAAGGTGAAGGGGCTCCATGAAGCCAGAGTCCTAGGGCCTCTACTCCTCCACCCAAAAGCCCTCTCCTCCCAACCAATCATGCTCTATCTACTTTGGGGTCACCAGAAGCCGTGGATACTAATAGTTCCAGAAGCCATTGCCACCCCAAAAGCCTTTCTTTTTGCTCATGACTGCAGGCATCAGGATTTCAAGAAGGGCCCAGCAGGGTGCTTGTCACCCAGGGGATCCCATGGATTCAGAGAGCCACTAGGATGCACCTGGGCTTATTGCTCATGTGTAGGAGGTCTTTTAAATAACTTTATTAAAATCTAATTCCCATACCATTCATCCAAATAAGTACACAATTCAGTAGCTTGTAGGTAGTACACAATTCACACTTTTATACCCAAACCCACTTTAGAATGTTTTCATTACCCCAAAAAGAAACCCAGCACTCTTTAGCTGTCCCCCCAGCCTCCCTACCCCCTTCAGCTCTAGGCAACCCTTAATCTACTTTCTTCCTTTATAGACTTCCTAGTCTGGACATTTCATATACATGGAATCATATGGTGCATGACCTTTTAGTGTCTGGCTTCTTTCACTTAAGGGTCATTCATGTTATAGCACAGCTTGCTACTTTATTTCTTTTTATTACCAGATAATATCCCATTGTGTGTATACCACATTTCATTTATCTATTCACCAATTTGTGCACATTTGGGTTGTTTCCACAGTTAAAAGGAAAGCCACAGGCATAAATGGCATCACTTAGGTTAAGGACCCAAGTCAGTAAACCAAGACTTAATAACTAACCTAACTAGAGCTTCAACCCCCACCCCGCCAGAAATGTAATCTTTAACCAGTAAACATGGAATTTCCTGGTCAGCACTAGGAAATTAACTGATACACCCCCTTCTGCTCCCTTTGGAGGGAATTTTGCTTAAACAACTCATCTCTTACTAATAAATTCCTTTCTTCTCCTTCTCCTCCTTCTCCCCCTCCTCCTCCTTTTTCTTCTAATGCCCTCTCTATGCCTTTAATAACCCTTTTCTGTTTGTCTGTTTAGTTCAGTGAAGTTCCCTTCTATTTTCTAGATAGGATGCTGATTAACTCATGAATCATTTAACAGAACCAATTAGACCTTCAAATTTACTCATCAAATTTTGTTTTTTAACACCACTTTTTGGCTATTAAGAATAATACTGTTATGAATATTTATGTTTCAAGCTTTTGTGTAGACACCTGATTTTATACCTAAGAGTGGAATTATTGGGTTGCGTGGTAACTCTAAATTTAACTTTCTGAAGAATGACTTACTTGATGATTTTCCAAAGTGGGGAGACCATTTTACATTCCCACCAGCAGTGTATGAGGGTTCTTATCTCTCTACATTCTTGCCAACACTGGTTACTATCTATCTTTTTCAATTACAGTCATCCTAGTGGGAATAAAGTAAGATAAGTCCTAAGAATGGGACAAATGTAACACAGTAAATTTTAATTTTCATAATACCAAAGTTCTTTTATGAGTAATTTTTTAAGACAAAAATCCAATAGGAGATTTGGAGAAATGTCATGAACATACAAATCACAGAAAAAGAAATATGCATAATACTATACTATACATATATATACATATATATGTGTGTTTGTATATATATACATATATATATTATACATATACTATAATACTCATGTGGAAATATGCTTAATCTCCTTAGCAACAAAAATTCTAATTAACCCAACAATGAAATGTCACTATTCTCGTACACACTGAGAAAAAATTAAACACAGTGATAATGCTCCATTTGTAAGGCACCTTCATCAGTACTGACAGAGTAGGAATCAAACAGCCTTTGTTACAGCAATTTAGCAATCTCTGTTAAATAATTAAAAGTTACATATTCCTCAACACTGTGTTCCACATCTAGGATTTTTGTTTCACAGAAATACTTGCCTGCAGTCACAAAATTGACTGAAAATTATTCACTGCACTACAGTTCCTAATAGTTAAAGAAAAAAAAAACATGAGGAGACTATCCCAAATATGTATCCACAGTAGATTATTAAATAAAATGTGTAATATTTTGTAGCCACTGTGGAGAACAGTATGGAGATACCTCAAAAATTAAAAAGAGAATGACCCTATGATCCAATAATCACACTACTGGGTATTTGTCCAAAGAATACACAAATACTAATTCAAAAGGATGTATCCACTTCTATGTTATTGCAGCATTATTTATAATAGCCAAATTATAGAAATAGCCCAATTGTCCATTGATGGATGAATGGATAAAGAAGATGTGGTATGTATGTGTATGTGTGTATACATATATATATATGTATACACACATACATATCTATACACACACACACAATGGAATATTATTCAGCCATAAAAAGAATGGAATCTTGCCATTTGCAACAACATGGATAGAGCTAGAGAGTATCATGCTAAGTGAAATAAATCAGTAAGAAAAAGACAAATACCTTATGATTTCACACATTTGTGGAATTTAAGAAACAAAAGAAATGAGTAAAAGGGAAAAAGAGAGAGAGAGGTAAACCAACTACAGAGAACAAACTGATGGTTCCCAGAGGGGAGGTAGGTGGGGCAATGGGTGAAATAGGTGATGAGGATTAAGGAGCACACTTGTGATGAGCACCAGGTGATGTACAGAATTCTCAAATCACTATATTGTACTATATTGTATATTGAAACTAATATAACATTGTGTGTGAACTATACTGGAATTATAATAAAAAACTTAATACAATTTAAAAAATATGTAATATCCATGTAATGAGATCTAAAAATTTAACCAAAGCATGTGCATGTACTGACAAGGAATGATGTCTGCTCTGGATAAATAAGAAAGGTGTAAAACATTAAGCAGAGAACGATCTGGATTATTTCCAAATAATGATTTGCTAAACTCAAAAAAAAAAAAGAGAGAGAGAGATCTTGGGATTTTGAACCATTCACAGGCATGTGCCTGAGGGATGGGATTACACAGAAGTGTCACATTCTAAATTAATTATTTCCATAATATTCTAGCTCTTAATAATAAAATAGAACTAATAATAAAATAAAATAAAAACTTCTATAAAAATTTCAAAGCTCCACGGTGAAAATAAAATGTAGAGAAGAACTTAAGATGATGAAAAGCAAGTGCTCACTCTACTCTTTACCTCTCCGCTCTTTCCACAGGACTCATAAAAGATATTGTGAGTCCTTGATATGAAAGGTGAGGATTTGGTTCACGTGCTAGCTCTTTATCTTCCTCCTTCTTCTCACTGGATGGATGGAGGGATGAATGGACTAATGGATTGATTGATCAATTGATATTCTGCTAGTTTTTGTATAAGTTGAAAAATATAATTAAGGTGCCTGGGTGGCTCAGTGGGCTAAAGCCTCTGCCTTTGGCTCAGGTCATGATCTCAGGGTCCTGGGATTGAGGCCCGCATCAGGCTCCCTGCTCAGCAGGGAGCCTGCTTCCTCCTCTCTCTGCCTGCCTCTCTGCCTACTTATGATCTCCTTCTCTGTGTCAAGTAAATAATCAAAATCTTTAAAAAATTTTTTTTAAATAAAATAAAATAAAAATAAAAATATCATTAAACCTCTTACAATTCATCAACTTCCAGGAACTTCAAAAGGAGCTCCTTTTGAACCTATCTCTGTAGGATAAAGGCTACTAACATAGCCCCATCTATCCCATTACCTCCTTTATCCCCATGTCCCACTCTCTGTTGTTCAAATCCTCATTTGTCCTTCCTCCCACAACTGTGCTTTCCCCATTAAATGACTGAAGAACTTGCAAAATAAAACAACAAATGCTTAAACATGGGGTCTAGCAGACTGCCATGATAAGATTTCTAATTTTCTAAATATGATTATCTGTATGATGACAGATGATTTATTGAAGTAAGGCAAAAGTGGTGGAAGCTAGGCTGTTGGGATATTGCAGTTTGGAGAAGGCTGCTGCTGAGGTATAAGCAAACGAAGGATAAGGTAATACTTGGAGTCATGAACCATTTGAGCTAACCAGGCCTAGAGAAAGAAGAGTCAAAAGTCAAAGCAACCCCAGATAAGTGGCTTAAGCAGCAAGCAGTGTGTCATGTGCTGGGGTGGAGAATGGAGGAGAAGTCTTGCGCAGGAAATGTAAAGAGTTGGACGTGGGGAAAATGGAATGTTAGGTACCTGTATGATACACCTGTCTCAGGTAGTTCTTACCCTCTGCTCCCACTTCCCAATCAACCCTTTAGCCCACTAACCCATTTTATCAGCACTTTCAAATACTGGGAACAATCATTAATTTGCTCATTGGTCTGCTATCTGCCCCCTCCTTCTTTCCCCATCATATAAACAAGACCTTTCCACCCGTAATGGCTTAGTAATATCCCACGATTGATTTAGTCTAGCCTCTATTCTGAACGTGTCATCTTCATCATTGCTAGTTTTAGCACCATAATGATCATTCTGTGCCTATCTTTTTGTACATATCCAAATTCTTGCTTAAATATGTTTTTCTTGAAAAATCACATAGTCAACATGCATGTAAATGTAATAATCTGAATCTCCCTAAGCCCTGTAAAAGAATCATGTGTGTGTATGTCTGTGTGTGTGTTTGAGAGACAGAGAGAGAGAAGACGAGCAGTGTCTATAATTAATTAAATTCCTAAAACCAGGAAGCAAAGATTCTGTACATCAACTTCGTGATTGGCGTATATCTCATTCACACATCAAGGCCAGTGGAGAGATGAGAGGGAAGTGGAAAAAGAAATGAGAGAAGAGGAAAAGAGAAAACAGAAGGAAAGTGTGAACCAAATGAGAAGCAAGTAGGAACAAGAGGCTGGTTCTGAGTTGAGGTGAGGGGTCCAGTGAGGCCTGTGAGCAACCAAAGGGCAGGACAGAGGCCAAAGGACAGGCATGTGTCCTGTACCTTCCAAGGCTTTGTTTGTTCCTCCTCCCCTTGCTGAGGTCAGGGAGGCTAAGCTCTGCTCTTGCTCCTCCTCCTGCTGCCCTGGGCCTATCTATAGTCAATCCCTAACAATGGGCTAGAGCCTCCTGAAAAATGGGTCCTGGGACCACAAACCCTCTCCAGTAGGCTCCGCCTGCGTGCCTCCCTTTTTGGCCTTCCTGGTTCGGAACCACGTGCTCTCATTCATTAGGACGGGTGATTGCCGAGGTGTCCACTATCACTGGAGCTGTGTCTGTGCCACCTGGTGGTTTTGCTGACTTCTGCTCTGTTTTGAGATATATATATATATATATATATATATATATATATATATATA
>LNAC01000721.1:536262-625820 GCA_002007465.1 Ailurus styani | reverse complement strand
ATATATATATATATATATATATATATATATATATATATATATATATATATATATATATAAAATTTGGGGTGCATTTGAGTTCAGAATTATTACATTTTCAGAATGAATCATCTTTTATGACATTGAGTGGTGGCTTTATTTAAACTTCAAGAGGTATTTTCTGAGGTCTGCTCTGTAGCCGCCTAAACATGACAATCAGAGTTGGGCTTCCACAGAGCATGGATGGTGAAGTGCACACCTGCTCAGGTCCAGTGACCAAGTGCGCTTTTCACCCAACTCTCTTGGATTCTCCAGAAAAAACAATCACAGAGAAAGAGATTGCTTCTTAACCTCTTTTCTAGTGTTTGCATCAATTCTTTCCTCGTTGCATTTTCTAAAACATTCTAGACCAGCATCTGTTCTAGTTCCTGAGACCTATTTTCATCCATCTAGTCACATATAATCTTATATTCACTTATATGAGGCCTTGTGTGGGCCCAGTATTGTGAGAGCCAGCTAGAAGTTGTGTAATGAGGCTCTGACAATAACCCAGCAGGTTAGGTCCTGGTTAACTAGTTTCCCCCAAGGGCGGGCCTCATTAGGACTAGAGGGCTTTGGGGTATTTCAAAATGGTTCCTTTCCCTACTCCTGCCCAAAACAGAAAGGGACTTTTCTCTGATATCTACTGTGGGAATCTCATTGAATTGCCAGTGGTAAATCCACAATACTGTGGGGACATCTCCCTCACACTGCAATGCCTGGGTTTCCCTGGAGTTTTTCTGAGTTGTCCTTACTGAGCCTCCAGCAATTTGTCAACTGGAGTTTAGGCTTGCCTGCTCTGAAGGTGGTTCCCACAGGGGTTTCTGCTAGTCTCACCTCTGTGTCTCTCCAATCGTCAGGGCAGCAGTTTGCCCTGTGTCCCCCAATCTCTTACCAATCTATTGTCAGTCTATTTGGCTTGTTACTTGTTAGGACAGAGAGGGGACTTACAAGCTCCCAGGACTTTTTAAAAAAACTTTTCTTTAAATTAAATTTGTTTATTTTGAGATAACTCCAAATCCACATGCAGTTGTAAGAAATAATACACAGATTCTGTGTATCCTTTACCCAGTTTTCTCCAATGGCAACATCTTGCATGACAGTCCAATATCACGACCAGGATATTAACAGTGATATAGTCAGGATATGGAACATTTCTGTCCACAGGGACCCCTTATGTTGCCTTTATAGCTGCACCGTGCTTCCATCCCCACCTCAATCCCTGGAAACCATTAATCTGTTTCTCCTTTCTATAATTCGTCACTTTAAGAATGTTGTATAAATGGGGCGCCTGGGTGGCTCAGTGGGTTAAAGCCTCTGCCTTCGGCTCAGGTCATGATCTCAGAGTCCTGGGATCGAGTCCCGCATCGGGCTCCCTGCTCAGCAAGGAGCCTGCTTCCCCCTCTCTCTGCCTGCCTCTCTGCCTCCTTGTGATCTCCCTCCCTCTGTGAAATAAATAAATAAAATCTTTAAAAAAAAAAGAATGTTGTATAAATGGAAACATGCAATATATACCTTTGTGTTTTTTTCATGTATCATAATTTTCTGGAGATTCCTCCAGGTGGTTACCCATGTCAATAGTTTGTTCCTTTTTATCCTTCAATATCCACGGCATGGATGTACCACTCATTGAAAAATATCTGCGAGGTTTCCAGTTTGGGGCTATTGTGAATAAAACGACAAACATTCATATTCAGATCTTTGTGTGGATACAAGTGTTCATTTTCTGGGGTAAACACAAGGTGGGAAATTGTTGGGTCCTGTGGTCATTGCAGACCTAGTTTTTAAAGAAACTGCCAAGCAGTGTTCCAGAGGGGCTCTACAGTTTGACCTTCCCACAAGCAATGCTTGAATGACCTAGTTTTTCAGTCTCCTCAACAGTATTTGGTAGTACAATTTGTCCCCAGCCATTCTGCTAGTGTGTAGCAGCATCTCATTGGGGTGTAATTACAATATCCCTAATGGTTAATAATGTTGAACGTCTTTCATGTCCTTATTTGCCATCTCCATGTCCTTCAGTTGAGTCATACTTTGTGTTTTTGAGGAATGGATTAATTTCATCTAAGTTGCCATACGTATGTAAATAAAGTTGTTTATTCCCTTATTCTTTTCATGGTTCTGTCTATAACAATATCATTTCACTCCTGATATTAGTAATTTGTGTCTTTGCTCTTTTTTTCATTAAAACTCTTGGTAGAAGTTTGTCAATTTTATCAATCTTTTCAAAGAAGCAACTCTGTTTCAGTTATTTTTTTCTATTATTTTGTTTTCAGTTTTATTGATTTTGCTCTTCATTCTTTCCTTCCTTTTGCTAGTATTGGGTTCGTTTTGCTCTTCTTTTTCTAGGTGCTTCAGGTGAAAATTTGGGTTATTGATTGGTGACTTTTCTTCTTTACCTATATGTTCATTTAGTGCTTAAATTTTCCCTCTCAACACTGTTTTTGTTGTGTCTCGCCATTTAAATATGTTATAAAATTCATTTTAATTCAGTTCAAGGTATTTTTTGTTTTCATTGAAATTTTTTCTTTGGCCCATGAATTATTTGGACGTGTATTGTTTACTCCCCAAGTGTTTGGAGATTTTCCTGTGATCTTCCTGTTATTGATTTTTAGTTTGGTTCCATTGTGGTCAAAGAACATATTCTGTGTGATTTTAAATTTTTTTTAGTTTCAGGTGTGTTTTATGGCCCATAACATGATCTATTTTAGTACATGTTCTGTGTGCACTAGACAAGAACGTATATTCAGCTGTTTATGAATATTGATTATTCCTGTTGGTGAGGGATATTGTTGGGTTCTTCTGCATCCTTGCTGATTTTATGTCTAATTTTTCTTTCAATTGTTCTATCCATTGTTGACAAGAGGGTGTGAACGTCTTTAACTGTAATTGTGGATTTATATATTTCTCTTTTCTGTTCTATTGGTTTTGCTTCACATATTTTGCAGTTCTGCTGTTTTGTGTGTACACATTTGGGATTGTTA
Source organism: Ailurus styani (assembly GCA_002007465.1). Lineage (NCBI taxonomy): Eukaryota > Metazoa > Chordata > Mammalia > Carnivora > Ailuridae > Ailurus > Ailurus styani. Next base: position 622,821 of record LNAC01000721.1, on the reverse strand, counting down.
TGTCTTCTTGACTCTTTTATCATTTCATTATGTCCCTCTCTGTCTCTGTTATTTTTTTTCTCAGAAGCCTACTTTCTCTGATATTAATATAGCTGGTCCTGTTTTCCTCTGCTTAATGTTTGCCTGATCCATTTTCTCCATTCTTTACTTTCAACTTTCCAACCTCGTTATATTCAAAGTCAGTTTTTTTCAGACAGCATACAGTTGAGTCATGCTTTTAAATCCACTCTACCAGTCTCCATCTCTTAATTTGTGTATTTAGACCATTTAAATTTAATTATTGATATTTTAAGACTTAAGTCTGCCATTTTATTTTCTGTTGTCCATTCTGTTTGTTTTTTCTGTTTCATTGATTCTTCCGTCCTGTGAACTACTTGAAAAATGTTTTTGAATTTCATTTGTATTTACCTATAGTGTTTTTGAGTGGTATCTCAAAAGAAGTGACAGATTCTGTAGTAATTTCTGTAAGTATAACATCGTGTATCCATAACTTATCACTTTCTGGTGCCATTATTTTACCAGTCCAAGTGAAGTATAGAAACCTCACCTTTCTCTACATCTCATTACTCTCTCCACTTAATATATTGTCTTAAATATCTCCTCTAAATATATTTAGAATCACTTCAGACAATGTTATAATTTTACTTCAACCATCAAATATAATTAGAAAACTCAAGTGGTGCCTGAGTGGCTCAGTCAATTAAGCATCTGACTTTGGCTCAGGTCATAATCTTCCGGTCCTGGGATGGAGCCCCATGTCAGACTTTGCACTCAGCTGGGAGTCTGCTTGTCTCTCTCCTTATCCCTCTTCCTCTTCTTCTCCCATGCTTTTGAGCTCATTCTCTGTCTCTTTCTCAAATAAATTAATAAAAATCTTTATTTTAAAAAAAGAAAGAAAACTCAAGAGTGGAAGGAATGCCTCTTTATTTACCTACATTTTTGTTTTTCTTTTCTGTTGTTCTGAGATTTTTTTCTTTTTGTTTCTTTTCTGTTTAGAGAACTTCCCTTAGCCATGCTTTTAGGGTACAAATTTTCTTAGTTTTCCTTCACCTGAGAATGTCTTGATTCCACTTTCATTCCTGAAGGATTTTGTTTTGCTCTTTATAGGATACTGACTGGGTTTACATGTTTCGACATAATAAGAAATCTGCTGCCCCTCAAATGGATTTCCCTCTGTAGGTAGGATGCCATTTTTCTGACTCATTAAAGATTTTTTTATTTGTCTGTAGTTTCCAGAAGTTTAAGGGTGGTTTAAGGAATTATCCTGTTTGTGATTTGCTCAGTTTCTAGAATCTGTGATTTTATATCTCTAGCCCAATTTAGGGAATTTTCAGCCATTTCGTTCTTCTTTATTCTTGTCCTCTCTCCCCCTTTCTCAGACTCTGGTGAAACAAACTTTAGACCCTTTTATAATCATACAGGTCCCTAAGGCTCCATTCTTTCTTTATGCCTATATTCTATCTGAACATTTGCATAATTTCTATTATTCTATTTTCAGCTTAGTGATAATTTCCTTTGCTCCCTCCATTCTGCTAGTAAGCCCATCCATTCAGTGTTTTTTCTTTTTAATTTCAGTTAGCATGTTTTTCATTTATAAAATTTCCATTTTGGTTCTCTTTTACATCTTACATTTTTGCTGAGATTTTCTGTTTGTTTTTATCCCCCCTAGGCTTTCTTTTTTTTTTTTTTTTAGAGTGTTTCATTTGTGTTCCTAATTGTTTCTTGGACCACTTTATCACAGCTACTTTTTTAAATTTTTAAAAAATATTTTATTTATTTATTTGTCAGAGAGACAGAGAAATTACAAGTAGGCAGAGAGGCAGGAGGAAGCGGGCTCCCTGCAGGGCTCGGTCCCAGGACCCTGAGATCATGACCTGAGCCGAAGACAGAGGCTTTAACTCACTGAGACACCCAGGTGCCCCCTTTTTCTTTTATTTTTTTATTATCATATAATTATTTGCCCCAGGGGTACAGGTCTTTGAGTCATCAGGCTTACACATTTCACAGCACTCACCATAGAACAATGTCCACAAGAGCCAAACTATGGAAAGAACCTATCACAGCTACTTTAAAATGTTTGTTAGATATGCCTAACATCTCTGTCATCTGAATGTTGCATTTATTGATTCCATTTGAGATCTTCCTGGTTAGATGAAAACAGATTCTTTTGTTAAAGCGTGGACATTTTCATATCATATTATGTGACTCTGACTCCTATTCGAACTTCCTGTTTTAGCTAGTCTCTCCAGTACCTCTTCAGCAAGGGAAGCAGAGGCGCTGCCTGATTACTGCCTTGTGGAGGTAGTTAGGGACATCTCCACTGCCAGATGGAAGTCCAGACTCCCCATATTATCTCCACAGACACCAGGGAGTATAGTGCCGCTTTGTAAACCCCATGAGGGTAGAAATCTAGGCTTTCCACTAAGGTTTTATTGACATATGTGAGGATGAGGTCAGTTATTTCTTAACTGGAGTAGAAGAGTTAGTATCTAAAGTTTTCTCTCTTGATAGACTGTTCTACCCTGGACGTTGGGCTAAAGAGAGCAGACTTCTGTTGGAATGAGATATAACAAACCTGGGGCACCTGGGAGGCTCATTCAGTTAAGCCTGTGACTTGATTTCAGTTCAGGTCATTATCTCAGGGTCAGGAGATCATGTCCCTTATCAGGCTCTGTACTCAGTGGGGAATCTGCTTGAGGCTCTCTCTTTCCCTCTCCCTCTGCCCCTCCCCCTGCTTGTTCTCTCTCTCTAAAATAAATAAGTTGAGAAAGAAAGAAAGAAAGAAAGAAAGAAAGAAAGAAAGAAAGAAAGAAAGAAAGAAAGAAAGAAAAAAAGAAAGAAAAAGAAAAAGAAAGAAAGAACCATTTATAAAATGGCAGTCACCACCTTTACTGTTTTTTAATACAGATCAGTTTTGACATACTAGGCAGGATTTAGGTGAAAGAGAGGGCATCCAATGGATAGTGCTAACCTGTATCAAAGGTTGTGCTTAAGGAAGGGGACAGGTCCCTGTCAGAAACATGGTGGGCTGTGGTGAGAGCCAAGGCTTTGACACCCTCTGTCTCCATGGTTATATCCAACAGTAGCTTCTCAGCTTGATATGAACAATTGTATCTTTCTCATTCCTATATAAACTGTGGGAAAGCAGATCTAGGCAAGTACTCCCAACTCCTCTTCCCTCCAGAATGCTATGCGTGAACCTTTCCTTTGCAGAAATTCTGGAGCCACCCAGGCTGTAGGACCAGGTAATGTTACTAAATTAAGTTCCTTACAATTTATTTCTCCCTCTCTCTCCATACCTCTTTCCCTTCACTCTGACCTCCATGAAGCCTCCTCCACCTGCAAGACTGAGGATCTGCTCAGGGGAACAGATTCCAGCCATTTGCCAGAAAAAGATACCCATGAAAGGCTGTGCAACTAAGGCTTCAAGGTCTGCTCCAAAGGAGCCCTTCCATTAGGATTAATGACCTTGAAAAGCAAATAAGCCTGGGAAGGAAAGTAGTCCTATCACACATTCCTTCATCTCATCCAATATTTACTGGTCACTTGCAACACAGATGCTGAGATGCAGAAGTAGCTATAGCCAGGGATGGTGCCAAACTAGCCAACACATGAGACACCAGCCCTGGAGTCAGGATACCTGGGCTCTTATCTCATTTTGGAAAAGTTGCCTATCCTCCCTGGCATTCACCTATCTCCATGGAGCAGATAGGCTTGTGTGACTTGTAATTCCAGCCATGATTGTCTGATATGGTGATTCTTCTTATAGCAATGCCCTTAAATCTTTCTCCCAGGGTGGCTGAATTGGGAAAGATCCTGCAGAAATCACCCTCATTTCAAATCAAATCTCTTTTTGTCAGGAGGAAGACCAAGGGTGTGACTCCCAGGACTTTAGAGCAATTTTCTCACCTGTAGCCTTCTTGGGGCCTTCTCTTATGAGTGAATTTTCTGTAGTACTGAAACCATAGGTCAAGCTCCCAATCTTGGCAATGGGAGCAATCCCACATTCCTTCTCTTTTTCCAGTGGCAAGGTGAGGCTGAATGAGTAAGTACAGAGGGGCTTCTTTTTCATGTGCACTGAGGGACCATATGTAGGCCACAAGTTCCCAGCAGAACAGGGCAGAGCAAGGTAGGCACCTGCACGTGTGCATACCCTGGGGTAAGCACGCTGTGTTAGAAAGCTCTGGGATCCCATCACTACAGTGCCCAAGGTGGGAGGCTGTGTGGGGTAGGGAACAAGGTCATTACCACCCCCCTGGCAATTTTTTTTTTCTGAGAGTGGTCTACAGATTCACATTCTCATTCACTTGGATGAGAGGGCGCATGCTACAGATGTACCCTTGTGTCAAAATAAAAGATGGAGATCTCCCAAACTCAAGCCCTCCCTATTGCCAGTCCAAGGACCCTCTGTTTTTTAGCCAAGAACACTGAGATCTCTGTTTTGTCCCTGGCCCACTTTGAAGTTGCAACAATTAAACTCTGTGTCAGTTCAAGAATAAAGGAGACCATAGAACTAACATTTTTCCACTCTTTGGTGGGACAAGGACTACAGTGCACAAGTGGGAAGAGGCATCAGAGTCAAGGACTCAGATCTTGCCACTTCTACCATCTGTCCCCAAGGCTGTTGTCCTGGCCTGAGTCCATTGGTGACTCACAAATGTAAGTGTCCTAACAGATCCATAGCCAGACAAGTGTGGAGCAGAGGAGGGCCTCCTGGGAGAGAATAAAACAGCTCTGGACAGAGGTAGAAGTGCAAAAGCGGGGAACTGTCCAGTTCCCACCACCAGGCCTGCAGATGGTCCATCCAGGCACTGAAAATACCCTCTTCCTCCTGACAAGCCACACCAGTGGGGTCCACAGGAGAGGTCCAGCTCCTCTGGGAAGAGTGCAGGGCCTCTCTCACTGGCCCTGGATGAGGTCAGTGGTAGTGAGCTGACCCAGCCTCAAGCACATCCTTTGGAAGGCTGGTGAATAAGGGCAAGAAAAAACTTTTGTCATGTCCCTTTTCTCTATAGAAATCAACATCTAATTTTGAAAGTGAGGAAAACACGTTAAGTAACAACATAAATGGTACTGGTTATGCACAATTGCCCTCGATGGCCCTTTGAGTACTCAAGGAAAGAGGTTGGTGTCATGACAATAATCACAGCGTTGGCACTGTGAGGTGCTGGGGAGGGAGACTGGGAACAATTGGGACACACCACTTTTGGTCCAGTTCCTGCCAGGAAATTAGGGGCACACTCCACAGGAAACTTGAGGACAGTTGGCAGAAGTGCCATTTACCAGGAAAAACCAACAGGGGGGACAAAGGACCCACAGTCAGCAAAAGGGTCATATTTCCCATCTCTCAACCCAAAGGGGTCCATCTGGGGTCTTATGGCCATTCTCTCTGGCTGCAGTCCTGGGCTTCACTCTCTCTCCCTACCAACTTCCCTTGTAGAGTAAGGTAAACCAAAATCATTTTTATGTCCCTTGGAAACAAAATGGTCTCATTATTTCACTTACTTCATCTAGCTCCTTGATTGTCCCCCTACTAGATGTGTCAACTTCTGAAATTTTTCTCAATTTTCCACTCTATTTGTGATTTCATCACTTCCATAATGTTGGAATTAGGTATCTGTCAGTGCCTTTGTATTTGTATTTTCTTGGTGTCTTAGAATAAATTTTCCAGGGAAAGACTTCTTCACTCCACTTAATGCTCTTTGACTAAATTTTACTATCCCTGATATTAATACTTTCTCTCCTGCTTTCATTAATTACCAATTCTTTGGTATATCTTTGTCCACCAACAAATTTCCAGCATGCCAGGATTGGTGTGTAGTAGCTGTGTCCCTTATGAATATCCTACGGGTTTGATAGTTGTTGGAAAACAGAATTCAACTGAGTTAATTTTAACCATCTTATTGGCTTTATTCAATGTTTCTTGAATCAGACAACATCCAATCCAGCAGATAGAAAGGAGCTCAGCAGAGCAGTACAAAATGAAAGACTTTTATGGGCAGGAGGGAGTGGGAACAAGTAGGTTACACAGGGGGAAAAATAGATTGATTATCACTAGACTACTTTCCTTTACCTCACTAGTGCTGATCAGGTGATTCCCAATTGACTGTTTAAGATTCCATTTCTAGGAGAGCCGAAATTATAACTAAAACTAAATCTCAGTTTAGTATCAGGGGCTTAGCATAAGTGACCTATTTGGGGGCCTGTTTTCTTGTTTTTAATTTAATCTTACAAAATTCAAGAGTTTCCATTTCATGAATTTACAAATTTCAATCACATTTTGATTTTCTTAATTTGGTGCTCCTCTTTATTATGCTTTAATTTATTTCCTGGGTTTAGTCTGGGTGGATTGTTGGCATTCCTCTGGATTTCCCACTTATGGGTTTGTAAGTGCTGCCTGATTTTTCTATTCTGTTGACACTTATTGCTGAAGTCTATAAACTATGTATTTACTCTGATCCTTTTCAGTGCATAAATCAGTATCTACCCAACAAAATAAGCCTTTTTACCAGTTTGACATTTGCCACAAGAAACTGGGTTTTCGGGCGCCTGGGTGGCTCAGTGGGTTAAAGCCTCTGCTTTCGGCTCAGGTCATGATCTCAGCGTCCTGGGATCGAGGCCCGCATCGGGCTCTCTGCTCAGCAGGGAGCCTGCTTCCTCCTCTCCCTGTCTCTCTGCCTGCCTCTCTGCCTACTTGTAATCTCTCTCTCTGTGTCAAATAAATAAATAAAATCTTTAAAAAAAAAAAAGAAACTGGGTTTTCTCGTTTCTTCTTTTTTTCCTCCCAAAAGCTAATTAACCTTTTTTCCCCTTCTTTTTAAGAAAGCAATGTGTTCTTTTTTTAATAGGGGCAATACTCGGAGTTGGTAAAGTCTCCCTCATGAAAACCACCACAATGACACTGACTAGTTTACTAGAATATACCTACACCATCCTTTCTGTTTTCTTTATTTCTGTTTTTAAAATGGTAATGGCATGTGTGAAGGAGATGTTCAATGTATGTGCTCTGGTCAATCTCCACCCTGGACCAGTTTCCTGGACATGTCCTGCAACAAGTGTTGGCTTTCAGGCAGCTTACAGGGACAAACTAGTGTGGTTTTATTTAAAACCAAAGTCAGGGGCTAATTTGACAATCAGCCATGGCTTTTATGGGGTCTTGAGGTTTTTGTCACCTTACCTCAGGCACAGGGCTAGTCCCTGAGTCTTTGACTATCACATCTGGGGTTTTATCTGCTGCACCTGGGTGGTCTACATGAAGCCTTGGTACAGGTGACAAATCCTCAGGAATCTGGTTAGCAAGGAAGAAAGCTGGCCCTTCAGGCCAATGGGACTTACACTCAGTGCTCCCTGCTGCTCACTCAGAATGTCTCTGTACTTGGGGATGCAGATATTAAAAACAAAGCAAAACAAACAAAAAAAACTCTGAAAAGTTTAGAACCAGAAAAAAAAAGGGAAGTCTATCACTCCAACCCAGCAGATTGCTCCTTTTATTGCATTCTGACATCATAAGTTCATCACCAAAAATTCCTCATTTGGCAATGGGTAGCAGTTGTCAGTTTGAGCCCTTACCCTCTTCTAGTCAAGGACCAAATATGGCATTTTTGGTGCCACTTTCTCTGGACTCCCAGCTGACTCTGAGTGTTTCTGATAACCTCCAAGCCCTTGAACTAGGGGCCAGTGTTTATATCCATCAAGGACAGTTTTTGACTCACTGATATTTTTATTTACCACTGATGGTCTTGACCTCCTCTCCCCTCCATAAGAGATGACAGGGGTGTGAAGAAGCCCGTCTCAGAGCCTCTCTAAGTCAACCTGGTAAGAGATAGGACTCAGGAGGAAGGGCAGCAAATCCTAAATGCCATGGGACATACCTGATGTCTGGCATGTGGAGAACTTTGCAAGGGTCACATGGAAGCATCAAAGGATAATTTTCAGAAGGTTACAAACCTGATCCACTTACAAATATAGAATGTCTAGGAGAAATTCCTAGGTTAGTTACAAAATTGGCTTATTTTCTGGAGAGCAATAAAACCATACCTCTAAAGTAAAATTTTCTATGAGACAGTAATCATTTGCACCTCTTAGGAAAAAAAAGAGACCCGCAGGTGAGCACAAGACTTCAGAGTCTGGCTTTTAATCAATAATGAACAGAACATCAAACAGAGGTAAGGTACAGTCCCTGGATAACTCAATAATCCTCATTAGACCCATTGAACAATATCTAAAATGGCATGAAAAGCACATACTGACTTCTTTGTGTCTTATTATAAGTTTCAGGTAAATTTTTTCTTAACAAAGACCCAGAAGAGAGCAAGAAGTGAAGAACATGACACTGGGAGAGAGAAAGGGAGGCAGCCATTTCTCTGAGTCCCACGTCCATTTCCAGAGCCCCACCTTGCAGCCCACTCCCAGGGAGCCTCCACCTCAGAGCATGGAGATGGAGGTGGTGTTCCTCCACACTTCCTAAACTCTCACCAGCTGCCATCTATCCTTGGGTCATGACCGACTGACTGTCCCTGACTCCTTTGGAGACACTAGAAATGCATCTACTAAATCTAATCTAAATGTATCAACTGCATAGAACTGGAAGGGGAAATGCCCCACCCCCCTTCCCCGAGCAGACACTCAAAATCACTCTGCACACCCACCCTCATTTCTTCTGTTCCAGCAGGCCCCTGAAAGCCAGGCAGTCCTGACATTCTCCCAGGTCATGGAGAACAGATTAGGGATAGGTTCGGTGATGAAAGTGCTGCAGTATGAAGCATCAGACTTGAAACAGCACTCACATCCTCTGAGTTGGAGACCAAGGGCTGCGCTCTCCACATGGCCCACGTGGCCCTTTCCCAGGTGTGAGGCCCTGACCTCCCTGCCACTGCTATCCACGTGTCCTCAGAATGCTCACCTCTGGTCCTGGAAGACCCCTGCCTCCAACCTCATTTCCCACCAGCCTGTGGGGTCTCAGCCTGTGTGTGTCTCACCCAGCCCAGGGCTGAGCTAAATGCGTTCATTCCTTGTTCTCACACACAGCATGGCCATGACCAGTCATCAGGTGGGAGCAGGACCCAAGTTCTGAGTCTGGGCAGCACCCAAAACATATGGTTTGTCAGTCAAGCCCCATTTCCCTGATGTCCATGGCCTCCTGAGGCTCTGGTACACCTGTGTCCCAGACCCACACAGACAATGCTTGGGGTCCAGGGCCCACAGGTGGAGTTTCAGTAGAACTTAGTGGAGACTGTAAGTCCTATTGTGGGGGACTCCTCTTCCTCCACAGGGGAAGTGAATGTGTGTGTGTGTGTGTGTGTGTGTGTGTGTGTGTCTGAGAGAGAGAGACAGAGAGACAGAGAGACAAAGTGCACTCCAATAACATCTTAGCAACAAGGACATGAAATCCAGCAAATGAAAGTAAGGTCTGCCTTGCATTTTATTTCATGAAGTGAAAGAGATTTGGAGAGACAAATTGAAAAGAGACAAGGTTAAATTAAATAAAATTTTAATGTTAAAATATACTTAGAAATAGACCCCTGCACAAAAATGCATATACACACACATCGTGTCTCTGGACCCATGGGGGAGACTGACCCAAACCGAGCAGAGGCAGCAGTCACCCCGGTCCGTAACATGTCCAGGCTGGTCCCACTGGCCTGCTCCAGACATCTGATTCCCTGTGTTTTCCTGCCCACCTGTCCATAAGGAAAGACAAATCCAAGATGTTGTTCCAAAAACACAGTCTTTCCCAAAACATTTGCGTATGACTTACACTGTTCTGCAAACAGCAGAGACCCATGGAGCCTTAAGCTGACCGGTCCTGCAAGCCCCTCCAAAGCTGGATGGTGGGTCTGTTGCCCCCACATAGGGAGATTCATCAGTGTGTCAGAGGTGGAGGGGTAGAGGGTAGGGGGTAATTTCTGATGAAGCCCTCCTGGCCTGAAGGAAAGAACCCTTTTTAATCAGGAAAGTATAATGAGTCCAAGTAATACAAAAATATGTTTCAGATCAAAACCTTGGTCCCTTATTCAGATGAGGATCTTGAGAGGGGGAAGAGGAAGCAGGATAGGGGCTTCTTTAGAAGAAAGTGGGCATGGAGTTGGGAGTGCCTGGAAGAAAATCATGGAGGTTGGTGGGGGGAGAGGATCCACAGGAAAGAAAGGACTTTGCAAGGTGAATGTAACATTGTCCCCTGCCACTCCAAGTGGTACAATGTCCCTACCCATGAAACATCAGTTGGGTAAAACACAGGAACCAGAAGCAAAAAGAATGGACTTTGAGTTTCATGGCCTCACTCAGTCTGGGGCAGAAATACTGCAAACCCTACCAACTGCCAGGACCTGTGAAGTGAAGCCTGGCCCTTGTACGTGCACATTTGATATGTAGTTGGCTTTCTGAATTGTACCCAACACTATGGTTAAAACAGACACATCTACTTATTTTTTTAAAATTTTTAATCCTGGTAAACATATATAAAATCTACGACCTTCACCATTTTTAAGTATACAGTTCAACGGTGTTAAGTATAGTCACACTGTTGTGCAACTAATCTTCAAAACTCTTTCATCTTGCAAAACTGAAACTCAATACCCATTAAATAATTCCCCATTAGACTGGCTTATTTTTTTAAAGATTTTATTTATTTATTTGTCAGAGAGAGAGAGAGCACATGCAGGGGGAACAGTAGGCAGAGGGAGAAGCAGGCTCCCCACTGAGCAAGGAGCCCAATGTGGGACTCGATCCCAGGACCCTGGGATCATGACCTGATTTGAAAGGAGACAACTAACTGACCAAACTACCCAGGTGCCCCTAGACTGACTTTTTTTTTTCTTTTTCTTTAAATTAACATATAATGTATTATTTGTTTCAAGGGTACAGGTCTGTGAATCATCAGTCTTACACAATTCACAGCACTCACTATAGCACATACCCTCCCCAATGTCCATCACCCAGCCACCCCATCCCTCCCACCCTCTCCCTTCCAGCAACCCTCAGTTTGCTTCCTGAGATTAAGTCTCTTACGGTTTTAGAGTGACTTTTTTTTAGTTTTTAAATCTATATTATTATTTTTTAGTTTTTAGTTTTTCAGTGTTCCAGATTCATTGTTTATGCACCACACCCAGTACTCCATGCAATACATGTCCTCCTTAACACCCACCACCAGGCTTGCCCATCTCCCCATCCCCTCCCCTCCAAAACCATCAGTTTGTTTCTCATAGAACACTGACTTATTTGTAATGATTATTTTCTTCAAAAGAATTTTGTCTCCTGTTATTATCCTTGTTCACCCACTTCATTCTCCCCATTCTCTAACTCTGCTTCTGTCTTTCTCTTTCTCAATCTCTCCCTACACACACACACACACACACACACACGCAGTGCATCCACGTACACATAAACAACAAACAACGCAGCTTACTCTGAAGGTGTCATTGCCCTTACCCTCTCTTGGTGTGACCATTGTTGACATTTACAGGAGAAGAAACACAAGTTCCCCAATTCACAGAGACCCCACAGGAGAAGACTGCTTCTTCTGCAGGAGCCCTCCCAGCCCAGGTGACCTGTGGACTCAAAACTCTCAGGAAAAATCAGCCTTGGTCTGAAAAGGCAGCTTCCAGAAGGAACCTGTTGAGTTAGCCCCCATGGGCTTCAGATCTCTGGAAGGGGTTATTACCCAATCAAAAAGGAATCTCTCCTCAAACTTGCACTGGGGAATGGAATCAGACCTCACTCCATCCTTTGTACTCAGGGACAAACTTATTCCTGGTGGTAGGTCACCATGTTAGCCAAAGTCAAGGGGCTTCCCTTGAGGTAAAAAGAAAGAAAGAAAGAAAGAAAGAAAGAAAGAAAGAAAGAAAGAAAGAAAGAAAGAAAGAAAGAAAGAAAGAAAGAAAGAAAGAAGAAAAGAAAGAAAGAAAGAAAGAAAGGAAGGAAGGAAGAAAGAAGAAGGAAGGAAGGAAGGAAGAAAGAAAGAAAGAAAGAAAGAAAGAAAGAAAGAAAGAAAGAAAGAAAGAAAGAAAGAAAAAGAAAAAGGAATCGGATATACCCATCTTTTGTCACCACCTAATAAGAAACTAAGAAACAAAATAAGGAGACAGTCATGCATGAGGGAACCTCATTGGTAACACAGCACGTGCCATTTATCTCTTCACAGAAAAAGGTGGAGATGGTGGTGGTGGTGGGAGGTGCTCCAGAACCCCCTAAGCATCTGAACACTGCTTCTTCATCACCATGAATTCACCATTCCAGGGGAGTGCTCCAACCATAAAACTGCACATTACTTTCTGAAAAAGACCACAACCACAACAAAATCAGTAATGCCAAAAAAGAGGCAAAAACATGTCCTGTTGCTAGGTATCAGCTTAAGAATATGATGGAAGATGGGTCATCAGCCATCAGTGAATGCTCCTTGGAATCTGCTAGACCTTTGCAGCCATCAGTGGATATTTGGAGGAGTCTCTGTCCCCCCAAGAACCAGGGATAGACAGCAAATACTAACAATCATCATGTTTTGCTGGGAAATCAGGTGTAAACTTTATTTTATTTTTAATTCTCTCTAATATTTTCTACAATGTAAATAAAGCAATTCTATGTCAGATATAAACTAATATATGTTATCTTAATAATTAAATAATGTCTTTGTTCTAATAACAAGTCTAATAATGCCTTTTGTTCTAATAACCAGCGCAATTCAGAGGGCTCTAGGGCCTACCGTCTTTTATTCCAAAGAGTCCTTCTCTCCATTTCAAAATACCAGAGAAATGGCAAACGAAATATTCTATGTGTGTGTGATAGGTGGATGAATGAATGGATGGATAGGTAGGTAGGTAGATAGATAGATGGATGATACATAGAGAGCAGTTTCTGGAAAAACAGCAAAGAGCATTTTAAATAATCAGAAATATTGAGGTGCTCCCAGGAGCTATTAGAAGTCAGAGAAAAGGAAACCTGGTCTCTACTGAGTATTGGACACATGAAAAGGAGGGTTATGTAGGACTTTTTCCCCCAGAAACCCACACAAAAAAACTCCACCAAATCGAGAGGGTTTTATAGGCAAATTACACCAAAGCTTGGGAACCCAAAGCCCCTGTGGTCCTTAAACTGATCCAGAACACACACATGCACAGAAAGTCATTCTCTCATTATACCAGACCATTCTCTCATTATACCATTATACTCATTCTCATTATACCAGACCAGAAAAATCCTGAAACCAAAATATGACAGAGAAACAAATTATAACTCAAACTTACTGAAAACCAAAATCCTAAAAAAATAGCAAATTAAAAGCATTTTCATATTAAATAATTGCTATCCCTAGCACAGTGTTTCCCAGACTTTCCCAGTAATATGAAATGTGTGGGGTGTCTGCACCTGAAAATTCTGATGGAGTAGGTTTGGAATAAGACCACGGAACGTGTGTGTGTGTGTGTGTGTGTGTGTGTGTGTGTGTGTGTGTGTGTGTGGTTTCACCACATGTTCCAAGGGATTCTTTTTTTTTTTTTTAAGATTTTATTTTTAAGTAATCTCTACACCAAGTGCAGGTCTCAAATCCACAACCCTGAGATCAAGAGTCGAATGCTCCAACAACTAAGCCAGCCAGGCGCCCTGATTCTTAAATTAGGGAAATTCAAGAATGCTTAATATATATAAAATCAAAATTCCTAATAAAGAAGTGGCATATTGAATTTCAACATATTCTAAAAGACAAGGGCAGACACAATCCATCATGCTCTTCCTTTCCAAACTAGGCCCAACAGAATGGCTCCCACAAAGAAAGGTGGCAAGAAGAAGGGGCTGTTCTGCCATCAGTGAGGTGACCAGAGAATACACCATTCATGTTCACAGTACATCTGCGGAGGAGCCTTCAAGAAGTGTGCCCCCAAGGCACTCAGGGAGAGCTAGAAATTTGCCATGAAAGACATGGATGTGCATATTGACACCAGGCTCAACAAAGCTGTTTGGGTCAAAGGAGTAAGGAATGTCCCATGCCATATCTGTGTGTAATTGTCCAGAGAATGCAATGAAGATAGAGGTTCCCTGAACAAGATTACACATTGAGGTTCTAGGTACTTGTCACCACCTTGAACAACCTATAGTCAGTCAACATGGATAAGGAATAACTAAGGCAATCTGAGCAATAAAATAACTCCCACAAAAAAGAACATCTTCCAGACATATAAGAATTAGTGAGTCTATTACTTTATTTCACTAATGGGTCAAAAAAGAAAAATTATTCAGTATACTTTGTATACTTGGTAGACACTGAAAGAATACTTGATAGAAGAAACATACTTAATTTTAAAAAATACCTTTTAGCAAAAGGAATTAGAGGAATTCCAGAAATCAGCACTTGATATCATATTTAATAATAGGATAAAATACTGAAAACATTCTATCAAAGCTGGGAATAAGAAAACCTGCCCAGCATTATTACTCTTCAGCTTTATCCTGAAGACTTAGAAAGAAAAAAAACAGTTTTCATTATTGATACGTGTGTGTTTAAAAACGTGCACTCTATATAGCAGCAATGTCCACAATAGCCAAACTATGGAAAGAACCTAGATGTCCATCAACAGATGAATGGATAAAGAAGATGTGGTATATATATACAATGGAATATTATGCAGCTATCAAAAGAAACGAAATCTTGCCATTCGCAACGACATGGATGGAACTGGAGGGTATTATGCTAAGCGAAATAAGTCAATCAGAGAAAGACAATTATCATATGATCTCTCTGATATGAGGAACTTGAGGGGCAGGGTGGGGATTTTGGGGGGTAGGGAGGGAAAAATAATGAAACAAGATGGGATGGGGAAGGAGACAAACCATAAGAGACTCTTAATCTCAGGAAACAAACTGACGGTTACTGGGGGGTGGGAGGGTAGGGATAGGGTGGCTGGGTTATGGACATTGGGGAGGGTTTGTGCTATGATGAGTGCTTTGAAAGGTATAACCCTGATGATTCACAGACCTGTAACCCTGGGGCAAATAAAAATAATGAATAGAAAAATAATAATAAACGTGCACCTTAAAATGTGGGATGGTCCATGGAAACCTTAAATACAATAAGTGAGCTCCTTGAGGACAATTCTCTTTAATTCTCTTTAAGATTTTCTACAAATAGGTAAAAAGCGACAACTTTTCTATAATTCCAATGGGCCCAGTAGAAAATATAAATTTGAACCAACAATACTTCTACTAATAGTAAAAGATAAAGTAACATAAAAGCCATATAGCATGAATTACATGCTCCCTGCTTAAATGTTTGTACTGATGGGTATCTGTTCTTTGCTGGAAATGATCAGAATTTGCAAAGTTTGAGGATACAGAGGCAGTTTTAGTGAAACATAGTGGAAGTGCACTTTGTTAATAGGCCCTTGCAATTTCCTATGGCATGGCTATATGAAGCAGTGATTCTCAAAGTATGGTCCCACAACCATGAGCGGCAGCAGCAGCAACAGCAGCAGCAGCTGGGAACTTGTTAAGAGTACAAATTTTTGGAGGCTACTCCAGACCTACTGAATCCAAAACTCTGCAGGTAGGATTTGGTCATCTAGGTTTATCGAGGCTTCCAGGTAATTCTGATGCCTGCTCATGTAAAGAACCAGTGGGTAAGCAAAGGAAACAGTCAACAAAACTAAAAGGCAACCCACAGAATGGGAGAAGATATTTGCAAATGACATTACTGATAAAAGACTGATATCCAAGATCTATAAAGAACTTCTCAAACTCAACACTCAAAAAACTAATAACCCAGTCAAAAAATGGGCAGAAGATATGAACAAACACTTCTCTAAAAAAGACATACAAATGGCTAACACACACATAAAAAAGTGCTCAACATCACTAGACATCAGGAAAATACAAATCAAAACCACATCGAGATACCACCTCACACCAGTTAGAATGGCAAAAATTACCAGACAGGAAACAGCAAGTTCTGGTGAGGATGTGGAGAAAGGGGAACCCTCTTGCACTGTTGGTGGGAATGCAAGCTGGTACAGCCCCTCTGGAAAACAGTATGGAGGTTCCTCAAGATGTTAAGAATAGAGCTACCCTATGACCCAGCAATTGCACTACTGGGTATTTACCCCAAAGATACAGACATAGTGAAAAGAAGAGGGACGTGCACCCCAATGTTCATAGCAATGTCCACAATAGCCAAACCATAGAAGGAGCCGAGATGCTCTTCAACAGATGAATGGATAAAGAAGATGTGTTACATATACACAATGGAGTATTACTCAGCCATCAGAAAGGATGAATACCCACCATTTGCGTCAACATAGATGGAACTGGAGGGGATTATGTTAAGTGAAGTAAGTCAAGCAGAGGAAGACAATTATCATACGGTTTCACTCATATGTGGAACATAAGCAATAGCATGGAGGACCACAGGGGAAGGGAGGGAAATCTGAAGGGGGAGAAATCAAAGAGGGAGATGAGCCATGAGAGACTATGGACCCCCGAAATAATATGGGGGTTTCAGAGGGGAGGAGTGTGGGGGAGGGGGTAAGAGAGTGATGGGTATTGAGGAGGGCACGTGCTGTGATGAGCACTGTGTGTTATACTTACTAAGGAGTCGTTGAACACTGCATTAAGGACTAATTATGTACTACACACTGGCTAACTGAACATAAAAAAAAAAGAACCGCTGGTGTAAACAAAAACAAAGACAAAGCAAACCTGTAGAAAGGCTTCACCAATCTCACACTAAGGACTTGGATGAATCTGGGGTTCTCCCCACCTCTGAGATCAGAAATACAGGCTTGAGGCTAAAAGCCCCTGGGCCAGATCAGCCCTTTTTGGGGGGTCTTTGGGCTCTTCCATGACCTTCCTGGAAATCATGGCTGAGCCTGGCAAGAATCAATTGTAAGTCTGGGGGGATGGGAACACTGTCTGGTCTTGTCACTGCTTAATCTCCAGCCCCCAAAATACCACCTGGGGCAAAGTAAGCTTTGATGTATAGCTGAGTGCATGAATGAGTTTCCTTTTGTGCCTTCACAAGAATGAGCAACTCCAGTGTCAGCAATGGCTGGGTTCCTCTAGGTCCCCTGGATCCAAAAGGATAGACATTCAATTAATACGTATTGTGAAGTTTTCCTGCACCAAGAGGCCAGAGTTGATGAAGCCCTTGCAATAAGGATGATCCTGACAGCATTCTTAGGATGAAGGATAGGGAAAGACACCACCTTCCCTTGTTCTCTACCCTCTGCTCTAAAGCCGCTTCTGGGGCAAAATGTTGGGAGTGATCCAGGCCTCAGAAAGAGGATACAGGCACCCTGAGTTCTTCTGTCTGGGGCTCAGAGCAGCCAACACCATCGTAGAATGTTGGTCACCTACCTTTGCCAGTTTAGAGTTCTCTTGAATGGAACAGTTTTCAGTACTGTTTGAAAACTTTCTGCAATTGCTGCGGCCAATTAAAACATCAATAAGGTATTCCAAACGATCTGTAACCTGTCAATTAGCAACGGTACAATTTTATTCAAAAGATTTTTATTTTACTTTCTTAAAGTTTTAGCCAAAAAATAACCAAAACAAAATAAAACAAAAACCTAAAAAACATTCTCTCCCTCATCCTCTCTCCCTATTACCTACTCTCTATCCCTCCTCCAACATACCTTTAGAGGGAGGCCTGGATTCCTCTGTATACTGATAACGGTTGGACCCTGGACATGGCTACCCAGAGCTGTATCCTCAGGGGAAAGTCTTCTCTCCAGTTTGGGGCCCCAATGAAGGTGAGACCTTCTAATTCCATTTCCTGTCCCAGAGTCCAGGGCATGCCGATGCTCCATGAAGGATAAGGGAGAAGGATGAGGTCACCAGAACCATCGGCTCTCATGGGCCTGAGATACTACAGGTTCCCACAGGCAAGAAGGAGAGGACAGGCCCTGTGGCCACATTGGATGCTCCTCCCTGATACCTTTCCCACACCTTTCCTCAGAGTCTGCTATCTGGTGACATCACCTGCTTTGGAGGGCTTCCCCAACACCTTAGCAAGCAGTCCTTAAAGGAGCCATTCTGGCTAGAGTTGGTCTTGCTGTTCTCTTTTGAGTGGTTAGTAAGCAGAGAAACAGTAGGTCTACAGCAAGGCATCAGCAGTTTCTGAACTCATTAATGGCTAAGTGTGCTTAAGTCCACTCATGATGCTCATTTAAACCAGTTTTCTTCTGGTTTTAAGAGATTACAGCAGGATACAAAAGGGGTGTCTTTCCTCATTGCTGTCTTCGAGTCTTTAATAAAATTGTATTACATTTTAGCTATGTTCCAAAGAATTAACAAGGTGACTCTGGCCCACTATGGGGGAGAAGCTGGTTAGTTGACATCAAGAAGAGATTGACAGAGCTGATTCTTGGGTTTGAGAGTTAAGTCAGGAACCTTGAAAATACCGTGGAGGCAAACCCAAATGCCCATAGGACTTCATTTCAGTCCTAATACTTGCAAAGATTCACCAGGTGCTTGCTCTCTGCCTGACACTATTCCTGGAGCTTAGCAGACAACTCAGCCTGCACATCAACCCTTTTCTGGGGAGCTGTCACTCCCTTTGTTTTCAGTAGGGAGACTGGGCAGAGGAACTAAGTGACTGTCCATCTAACAGGCGATACCCAGGGCTCCAACAGAGGAGCCCAGAACTAAACATGCATCCCTAGCCATTGTGATCCACCCCTTCCACATTTCTGCCCTCTCTACTCAACCAGCCAGAGGGCAACAAAGTGCTGCTATGTGTTGAATTCCAGGGAAATGCAAACCTGATCTGAGGGAAGCTAAAGGCCATCGGTTACCTGGGCACCTTCACGGAACCCTCACAATCCCTTCTAAAAATAACTTGACCAGAATGAAAGTTTTAAAACCCAATCTGATCACATGGATCCCAAGACCTCCTTGACCTAATGTCTATCTGGCTTCTCAGTACCCTAAGGTAAACATAAAATGTTTTGCCCATGACCTTCAAGGCCCTGAAAGGTCTGGTCCCTGGCCACCTCTCTGGTCAGTCATACTGGCTCTTTTGAGTTGCTGAGTGGGCCATGCTCCTTCCCAGTGGCAGCCAGCTATGCCTGCCTGTTCTTCCCATCCTCCCATGCAGCTCCCCAATCCTCCCGGCTCCCCTCCTGTAGCAGATGCTGTGAGTGGCACCCATGTCTTTGCTGTTCCCAAACACTGCCACTTCCTGGGGTTCCCTGCCTGGAGACTTCTTGACCTGCAGGAGCCAAGAGCAGCTCTAAGCCCACAATGGATGGGCATTGATGATTAAGCAGCTGAGCTTCTCTCCTACAGGGTGGCCAAACTCTGAGGCAGGCTCTGCATCCTTTCCCGAGGCCCAGGGAGGCCCATAGTGGTCACCTGCACAACAGCTCACTCTGTACTGGCCACTTCCCTGCCCTCTCTCTCTTCTCCTCTAGCCTCCTTGTGCTTCCTGGGATGGGCTACCAAATAAACTACTTGCACTTGAATTCTAACATTAGGATCTACTGTGGGAAAGCTAAATGAAAAGACTGCCACCAGCATCCTTCACCTGATTCCCTCCTAGTCTGCCCTCAGGTTTAGCACCATTATCACTCTCTAGAGAGGTGGTTCTCAGCCTTGACTGCATATTGTGGTCATTGGAGGGTTTTAACACCTACTAAGAGCTGGGTCCCACCAGAGATCCTCATTTAATTGGCGACGGTGAGGCCAGTGCGGTAAGACATTTACAAGCTCCTCAGGTGAAAGCCTATCAGGGGTAGCTTCCCCTGACCTCCGGAACCCTGGGTACCACACCATCAGGGCAGAAGCCCCAGCTCTCTTGCTAGGTTTGGCACTGTTTCTTTCTGATTAGGCTGCTGGCTCCCTAGGAGTGTGATTATTTCTTTTTTTTAATTTTTTTTAAAGATTTTATTTATTTATTTGACAGAGAGATTACAAGTAGGCAGAGAGACAGGCAGAGAGAGAGAGGAGGAAGCAGGCTACCTGACGAGCAGAGAGCCCGATGCGGGCCTCGATCCCAGGACCCTGAGATCATGACCTGAGCTGAAGGAAGAGGCTTTAACCCACTGAGCCACCCAGGCGCCCAGTGTGTGATTATTTCTGACCATCTCACCACCCCATCTACAGCAGCTAGCATAGAACTGGCTTGGGGGAAATTCGCTGAATATATGTGCTACTGGGGTACCAAAGAAAGATAATTGCAAAGGGATCTGGTGAAGTTATTTCAGAGGGCTGCAGGAGTTCTCCAGGTGGATTGTGCAGTGTGCCACTCAATAAACAGAGAGCCATCAGCATGATATACTGGAAATACCGACTGTTGGCTCACAAGGCCCTGAAGGGACAGGGTCCTAAGTGCCAACATGTACACTGGCTCAGCTTCTGCAAATGGACATGTCATATGGAGAATATGAAAACTGGAATAAACTCCACCAGTAATGACCTGTCTGCTGAATATCTTTACAATTCATTCCTTCAAGTTTGGTGGTGGAATTACAATCCACACTATGGACCCACAGGCTGAGGATGGTATAGTCAGCTCAGTTCCAGCTCTGGGGGCTTGTTCTTGACCATGGCATTCAAGGACACATGTTGCAAGCTCAGGGGAATCCAACTTAGCTGGAATCCAACTAAGCAATTCTTCCTAGCATTGGGCCATGCATGACCCTGTGAGGAGAGATACATTTTTATGAACTCAGAGTCAGAATGTCTCCACTTCCACTAAACAAATGTTGGATTCAAAGATTTATAAATTATAGGAGGAGAGAGTTTATTACCTATGCATTAGATAGGCCACATGTCTCTTTTCACCCCCACAATCTATGTTATGTGGATAGATTGAAATGTTACCCATAGCAACATTATTCCAAAATATTCATGGCACTCAATTTGTCTCCCAACCCTAGCAAATACAAATCATGAACATTTGATTTGAAGTTTGGAGTTTACATGAGTTAGTACACATAAAGTACTTAGAACAACAGTGGAAGCATACATAGAAAGTGCAGTGATGTCACAGAGACATGAAAATGTGTAAGTAACCTGATCTCTCACATATTTAGGACTTTTGTATATCATTGTTTTTCTCTCACACCCACTCTTTCAGTCTGGCTTCAATCTGTGCCACCATAGGCACACATGCAAAAGTAGGAGGGAATACGTTTACCTGCAGCTGCACTTGCACTGTCTTGACCACTTGAAAGAGGTACTTATCCTCACTTTCTTTGTTGTATTCTTGCATGGCAAACCAGAGACACTGCTTTACATTGGCATTTGAAGCATTGATCACTTTTAATTCCCTCAACACCTTGACCTTATTCTTGCCTAGGTCTGTGCTGGCAACCAGGGCCACCAAAATGGTGAGCAGGAGGAAGCAGGACCCCGAGAATCTAGTCATTGTCCCCCCATCCAGGGACACAAGTGAGGCTCCTTGTCCTCCCATGGCTGGAGCTGCAGGTGGAGTTGGATGGCTGCGGTTGCTGTAGGTTCAAAGATCTAAAATAGCATCAGCCCAGCTGGATTCTAGAAAGAGTCATTAGGTTCCCCCTATAGGGCTACCCCTGTCTCTAAAGAAATAAACCCACAAGAAACCAGTTAAAGAGTCCCTGCTACCAGCCTTCCACCATCCATGCTCTGGGTGTGGTCTGCAATTCCAGGAAGAACACTTAGACCCAGGTCTGCCAGGACCTACCCTGGTCACCTCACCACCCACTCCTGTCTCTACACCTCCGGCCTCTAAGATGTGACTGTGAAAATTGTTGCTGCCCCAAGTTTTCCTAACTTCGGTTCTATGGGGTCTCTCCAACCTGCTGTACCCCCCGACTGCCCTCTCTTCCTTGTGCAGTTGGCTGTGGTCCACACCCCAGCCCGCAGTTCTCCTGGGTCTCTAGCACTCAGTTTGGGCCTAATCCCTGGTCAGGGGCCAACCTCACTCCTGATCTCTGCTCTGTCCATACCTCTGTAGGCAGGCCGCACTTTGTGACATAATCCAGCACCTATGACACTGCCACTGTCCTTTGGTGCAGACAGCTCACACACAGCAGGCAAGCTGTGGGGACCACCCAGAGCTCTCCTGCCCACCTGCACAGTAATCCCAACTCCCTCAGTGCCTGGCCTCAGGACCGCCTCTGTTTGGGCCAACAGCGCTTCCCTCTGCTGTCCCACCAGGGTGAGGGTCACCCAGCCAACCTGATAGTGGAGCCTGTGCTTTAGCAGGAGGTGGCTCATACAGGCCCTGAGCTCTCAGAGATTCTGCTTCTCTGTGAAAATCCCAAGCCAATGTCCAACAAGTTCCTGGAAGAACTGAGAGGTGGGTATTGGTCCAGGGCAGAAGACTGATGGGCTCTTGACCATAAGTGGCAATGTATAGGAAACAATATGGAGGCATAAGTCTGCCTGGCAGGTTGTAAAATGTTGCAGTGTAAATAAATACACCAAATTGTATTTTAACTGTCTATTAACAGATGTTTTGTTTGTTTCCCATTTACAGCTGTTACCAACAGTACTATAATGGACAATACTTTTCCAATATCTTTGTGAAATTACACAGGTATTTCCATATAATAAAAGGCCAGGTGGAAAATTGATGCAAAAGTTTTACCTAATTAAAATATAGTATATATTGCCCATTAACCGTGTATTAATAATGTATTAATGACTTTGAAATTTTGCTACATGTTAAAAGCTCCTGGGGAGATTTAAGTAGTACCTAGGCCACTCCCGCCAATAAAATCAACCTTGGGAGCGGACCCAGTGGCAAGGAAGCCATCCCAGGTTCCAGTGTATAGCCCTGTCTGGGAACCAGTGTACTGCATTTGTGCCTCTTGGGAATCAATGTACACATGAACCAGGAGGAAAAACACTAAAAATGATCTTCATAAATAAATTTTTTTTAAAAATTCAAAGGCATCTTGATCACACTTTGATTGTGTGCACCCACATCTTCAACCACATGTCAGCCTCTCTCAACTCACCAAGGACCATGCAGCACCCTGGTCACCCATCCAGGACCAGCCTCTTTACCAGGGCTTGATGTTCCCACACCTCCACCCAGAAGCTCAGCCACCTGCAAGTCTCAATACAGATGTCACTGCCTTCACCCAAATCTAAAGTGTCTCTCCCACCTACTCCCAGCTACTCCTACCTATTCCCAGCTACTCCTCTCCACTCCTAGCTACTCCCCCAACTCTCACCTACTCCCACCTATTCCCACCTATTCCCAGTTACTCCTGTCTATTCCCAGCTACTCCCACTTAATTCCAGCTACTCCCAGCTACTCCTGCAAGAGTCATTCATTGCTCCTTAGCCCAAGCAGATCACTAAAGACCAACCCCAAAGACACAGCCCAGTAGCCAGGGAGCCCACTTTAGAAGGTCTTTGGAGCAAGGAGTCCCACCACTCCAGGGCCCATTGAGCCTGTACTGCTAGAGTAACTCCATAAACTACCTTAGCCCTTTCCTAATTAAATGCCAAGTTAAACATCTGTTTGATTTTCTCTGACTCCATAGTACATTTGAGTTTCTTGTTTACTTGTCTTTTTCTTTTCTTATGAATCCTAGTTACCCAGAGTTTCCTTAAACATCATCCTTTCCTTTGTTCATGACACACCTGACATTGGTCCATGTGTGGTATAAGACAATGAACAGCCCACAATCTATCACCTAAACCAAGAGCCAGAATGTTATCAATATCTGACAATATGTACTCCCTTGTTATACAGGACACCTTATATACTCCCTGCCTTTACTCAAGAGTTTAAAACACTAGTGTTTGCACACCTGACATGCTCAGTTTTGCCTGGTTCTGTACTCTATAAAAGGGTATCTACCACTGTGTATGTAAGACTCCTGCGACTTCGATTTTTACATTCCACGTTATATAACCAAGTGTTACAGACTGAGTCATTGCTGCAGTCCTCCAAGCCTCCTCTTTAAGAATAGTTAATCTGCACCCTTTGCAGTGACTTCTCAGGGTCTCCCCTACAGTGGATGGAATATATTTCTCCATCCATGTGATGGGTTTGAACATATGGCTGGTTTAGCCCTGTGCAGGAGAGGCAGAAGTGACCATGTGTCAGGATTATGGTGAGATGTGAAGACATACTGCGTTAGTCCACTTGTCCTCAGGTGATTTTCCAAGGTAAGGGGGTGCCCTAGGATGTGGTCTGAGAATGTGCTGTGTAGGAACACCTAGTCTGGGCCCCAGAACAAGTTCTGAACCCACCGGAAAGTGAGCCCAACTGCATCAACCTAAAGTGAAGCCATTCCAGCACTCCTCCTAGACCAGTGTAGTGTAAATGCCTGATGTAAAGCTTACTGATTGTTATGTAAGTGTCTATATTGAGCTATGGACTTCCAAGGAATCCATTTCAAAGACATCTAACTCAAACAAACACTGCCAGCTGTAGGACACAGGTACTCGCAAATAACTAGTTAAGGAAGCAGACCACCCCATCCATGAACATCTGTTTCTCAGAAAGCCCTGGGTGACTTAGATACCTGACCATGTGAAAGACTGCTTCTCCTTTCCCATCCTCTACCTCCTACTTTTTTAAAAAGATTTTTAAAATTTATTTAAGTAACCTCTACACCTAACATGGGGCTCAAACTCACAACCCTGAGACCAAGAGTAACGTGCTCTTCCAACTGAGCCAGCCAGGTGTCCTTCCACTTCTAGCTCTTATGCTTTAAATTTGTTGATAAAGAGTAAACCCATGAAACCTGTATACCCCACCTTCAGCCTCTAATAAAGGTGGAGCCCCAGATCTGTTCTCTCTCTCTCTCTCTCTCTCTCTCTCTCTCTCTCTCTCTCTGAGACCCCACTGTAGTAGGTCTTGTGAGTAAATAAATCTTGTTTTCCAAAGTTCCCTGATGGTTTTGCTGAAATGTGTCCTGCTATTATAATTGAACCACAAGGGCCAGTCCATCCACATTGTCCTGGCAGGGCATATGGGGAATATCTGTGGGGCTTGCTATTAGAAAAGACAGACCCAAAAGAGTGCCTCAGGCAACATGGTGGATAGGCTGACAACAGCCAGCCAAGCTATAGTCAGCCTTCGGACCTGTGCACCAGATACATGGATGCTTGTTTTGGTTAGCTACAAGGGTAAGTAATGAGTTAGTATATAGCATTCTTTCCCAAGAACTGACTAGTACAGTACTTCACCCAATTTAAGCAGTATTGCTAGTGTGTTCCCACTTCTGCAGACTTTGGCACTTCCACTTTTCTCCTTTACATCAGTTCAACTTTCTCTTTCTTACCTTGTTCTCTCCTGTTGCCTTCTGAGAGCCTTCCCCAGCCAGCTTTCCCGCCCCGTGATTCATTCCTCTCATGTCCATCTCAATATCCTATCCATTTCTCTACTATACCTATTCACGCCTTCGGTTTTTTATATCCAATATTTCCATGTGGTTCTTTTTTTAAAATAAATATTTGTCTATTTTTTTCAGATTATGAAAAGCTTTCTTTACCTTCTTAAACATTTCTCTTGCTTGTCTTAATTTGCCAACAATCTTTTCTGACAATTCTGCTTCAGAAGGTATATTATAGAGTAGGGATCAGCAAACTTTTTCTGTAAAGAGACAATTAGAAACTATTTTATGGCTGGCAAGCCATGTGGTCTCTAAGACTTTCTCAGCTGAACCACTACAGCATGAAAGCCACCAGATGCGACATGCCTCTGTTTAAATAAATGAGTAAGTACTTCTGCTCCAATAAAATTATTTATAAAAACATGCTGTGAGCCAGATTTGGCCCACAGGCCATAGTTTGATCACTCCTATTTGGAGTATTAAGTTGAACCAGTTATTAATATTTGACTGGTAGTGATCTATAAAAATAGTGGTTTTGTATGGTTTAGCTTAATAATTATACTTCTCAGGTATTTAGTTATTTTGGCCAGCAAGTCCACATTCCCTGACACATAACAGCTGCTCTGTCTGGAATTGTGACCTGTCTTAAGACTCTAAATTGACTGAAATTAAGGAGGAGAGAGGGGACGCATCCCAAAGTATAAAGGCCCAGGTACCCCAGAGGCTTCATCAACCACCTCCTTTGTTGCCACCCCACCAAGCAATGCTTACAGTGAGGGATTCACCCTTAAATTCTGAAGAGGCAACCTTAGAGGAGGCAGGAACCCTAAAACCCAATCCACCTGTTTTGATTTTCTTTTGCTGCAGTCACAAATTACCACAAACTGAGCTGTTAAAAAGAAACAACACAGAGTCATTATCTTATAGGTCTGGAGGTCAGAAGTCCCGAACAACTTTCACTGGGGTGAAATCAAAGTAGAGGCAAGGTTGCATTAATTCTGGAGACTCTACAGGGAAATGCATTTCTTTTTCTTTTCCAGCTTCCAGAGGCTGCCTAAATCCATAGGTTCAGTGCCACTTCCTCCATGATACCTCCTCAAATCTCTGTCTATGTATATATCAACATTTTTCTCTATGTCAAGCTCTCTTTCCTCTGCTGCTTCCATTTTCACATCTCTGTCTCTGACTCTGATTCTGAGCCTCCTGCCTCCCCCATTATGACCTTTGTGGTTACAATGGGCCTATCTATATAATCCAGAATATTGTCCCCATTTCAAGATTCTCCATAGCATTTGCAACATCCTACCTCCAAAATGCATTCATCCCAAGCCAACATTCCCACCAGGAATCCATTACACCAGCACACCAGGAGATTTGGAGTAGGCTACATAGCTGCCTGGAAGAAGACCCTTGACCCCACTGTCTTTCACCAACTCCTCTTTCTGGAAGGAATCTTGCCATGGTCCTAACCCAGGTCCCTGGTGCCTGCAACTGTGGAGGTTGCTGACAATTTCTGTGGTGGAAAGGTAAATAATGATTACCACAAAACATGACTAAACATATAGCTTCCAGTAACCCCAGGAGTCTCATGGTTTTTGTTTTCTTATGCTTTGCTAGTTTACTAGAATCTAAGTTTTTCTCATTTCTATAATCTTTCTAGCATGGATCCAAGGAGGGAGTCAGCAACCTATGATAATTCACTGAACGTGGCTGAAACTGGGAGCCAGGGAGTAAATAAACATGGAAATGGCCTTGAAGTTAAATGAGCAATAACCACAAGAATAAAAACAGAATGTGACTATCAGGAGAAACTTCAACTGACCCACTGAAATGCAGATTAGGAGGGCAAAAACATAAAAGGAAGAAATACAGTAAATGGCAAGTATTGAAAATGGCAGAGAAGATATGTAGCATAGTAGTAATAAAAGTAGCTCACTAAATAAAATATCAAAATTCACAGATTGGATTTTTAAAAAGGACCCACAGCATATTATCTCTGCAAAAGATATACTTAAGACAAAAAGACACAGAAAAGATAATAAAAGGATGGAAAAATATTTAGGCAATATGAAGCAAAAACAAAATTAGAGCATCAATCTTAATAAATGACAAAATAAGGATTAAGACCCAAAAAAGAGTCATAAGAAACTGTGGTAGACAGAACTCTAAGATGACTCCCAATGTATACCCCCTGGTATATACACCCTGTACAATCCCATCCCTTTGATTGTGGGTGGGACATGTAAATATAGTGGGATACCAGTCCTGTGAGGAGTTTGGGATATACGTCAAAGAGGAAGACACTTTGCAGAAGTGATTCAGATCCAGAATCAGAAATCTTTAAGATAATAGAAAGGCACATCATTCTGGGTGGAGTTGACCTAATCAAATGAGTCCTTTAAAAGAGGGTCTATAGAAGAGTTTCACTTTCAGGAAGTAGAATAAAAAGCTTTATGGACCCATAACTCATAAAATGTGAGAAACCCAAACTAGGTCAAAAAATCTTGGGGGGAAGAAAAGACAAAGTTGGAAAACTGACAGTTTCCAACCTCAAATTTTACTCCAAAGCTACAATAATCCTAACAATGTGGTCCTGGCATAAGGATAGACATACAGCTCAATGGAATGGAACTGAGAGTCCTTAGAGTAAATGTTCATATTTTACAGTTACTGAGTTTTGACACGGGACCCAAGACAACTCAATAGGAAAAGAAGAGTTTTCAACAAATAGTGCTGGGACAACTTGATATCCACATGAAGAATGAAGTTAGACTTCTACCATAAACCATATACAAAAATTAACTCAAAATGGATTAAAGACCCAAATGTAAAAACTAAAACAATAAAACCCTCAAAAGAAAACATAGGTATAAATATTTGTGAGCTTTGATTAGGTAACAATTTCTGAAGCATGATACCAAAAACATAAGCACCCAAATTAAAAATAGGTAAAAGGGCTTAATCAAAATGAAAAACTTTTGTGTTTCAAGAGACACTATCAAGAAAGTGAAAAGGCAACCCACATAATGGCAGGAAATTTTTGAAAATCATCTCTTCCTTAAGAGATCTGAGAAGAGGATATATAATATATACTACAACTCAATAATAAAAAGACAAATAATCCATTAAAAGATGGGCAAAAAATATCTGAATAAACATTTCTTCATATTTATGCAAATGTCCAATAAACACATGAGATGTTCAACTTTATTAGCCATTGGGAAGATGCAACTCACAGATGCAATGAGCTATCACTTCATACCACTGGGATGACTAAAATAAAAAATATGGATTATTTCAAGTCTTGGCAAGCGTGTAGAAAAATTGGAATCCTTATACAATGTTAGTGGGAATGTAAAGAGGGTGCAACCACCTTGGAAAACGGCCTGGCAATTCTTCAAATAATTAAAGAATAGCATTACCATACATTCCAGCCATACTACTGCTAGGAATATACACAAGTGAAAAACCACATCCACACAAAAATGTATATACAACACCATTACTCATGATTGATGAAAAGTGGAAACAACCCATATATTCATCAAGTAAAGAATGAATAAAATATAATGTAGTATATCCATACAATAGAATATTATTAAGCAATAAAAAGGAATGAAGTACTGATTACATGCTATAGCTTGAATGAATCCTGGAAACATTAAGGTACATGAAAGATACTAAGTCACTAATGTTGTATGACTCTATTTATGTGAAATGCCCAGAGTAGGCAAATCTATATAGACAGAAAGTTAGTTGCTGATAGGGCTGGAACAGAGGGATATTGGGAATTGGAGGGTGATACCTAAGGAGTGTGGCATTTCTTTTTGTGGTAGTGAAAATGTTCAAAGACTGATTCTGGTGATGGATGCACATCTTTGTGAATATATTAAAAGCTACTGAACTGCACATGTTAAATGACTGCATTGTATGGAATATGGATCATATCTCACAAAAGCTGTTTTTATTTTTTTGGGGGAAAAAAAGATGATCTAGAGGTAAAAGACAAGAGGCAGTAGAGACTCTTGTTTATTGGCCTTGAAAGAGCAAAATGCTCACTTTGAGTGGAAGACCATGTAGGCAGAGGACACCAGCCTCAAACAGCTAAGATCCTCAGTCCTACAACTGCAGGAACTGAATTTTGCCAACTACCACGTGAGCTTGGAGGAATACCCCATCTTGGGTGAGTCCCCAGTCTTGTCCAGCACTTGGAAGCAGCCTGGAAAGACCCTACACAGAGGACCCAGGTAAGTCTGACCCATGGATACTATGAGATAATAAACGAGTATTATTTTAAGCTGCTAAATGTGTGGTTATTTAAAACACAGCATAAAATAATAGAGGAACAAAATGGACAAAAGAAAAAAATAGAACAAGAAGATACAGTCATCAAAGTATTTATAGGCCTGCAATGGCCTAACACACACCTAACAAGAAATGAGACAGCTGTAGGAGAAAACAGGTAAAAGTGGTTGACTTTTTATCTGATCGATTGGAATCCAAAAATTGATAGATCGAGAAGCCCAAACATAAGCAAGATCAAAAGCCTAAAGCATACATTAATAAGTTCTAGTATGACATGCCACGCTCTACATTAAAACTGACAAAATTTAGGATGTCTGTTCAACAAAAGATACCATTCACAAAAGTCAATAAAAACACTTGCCAAATCTGACACTAAGGAATGAGCTAATGTTGTGAGCCAGGCATTGTTAGAGGGGAAACCTACCAGTCAGAGCATATAAAAAGATACACCTTTTCACCTACTAGGCTATCAAAAATGAGAAAGCTGATCATGGGGGCACAGGAAGGCTATTGCATGTCTAGGGATTGTGAGGACTGGTGCCTGCATTCTGGAGAATAAACTGAGGATTTGCAAAGCCCAGGACACAGCAAGTCTGTTCCTGAGTACCAGTCCAAGGAATTTCTCAGGACATCCATAAAGGACTTAAAGGAAGATGTTTACTGCAGCAGATTTGATGGGGGAGTCAAAAACTACCTGGGG
Source organism: Ailurus styani (assembly GCA_002007465.1). Taxonomy (NCBI): domain Eukaryota; kingdom Metazoa; phylum Chordata; class Mammalia; order Carnivora; family Ailuridae; genus Ailurus; species Ailurus styani. Next base: position 592,554 of record LNAC01000721.1, on the reverse strand, counting down.
CTAGAGGAGAGGTGGGTAAAGTGGTGGACCCCTCCCCACAAAGCACAATGCAGGGGTTGGAAGCTAGACTGGATGTATGTATGCAGAGAAGATCCATTCTTGCTTCCAAGATTCCAAGATTCCAAGAATGGATTTTTTTTTAAGATTTTATTTATTTATTTGGAGGTAGAGGGACAGAGAGACCACAAACAGGGGAAGCAGCAGAGGGAGAGGGAGAAGCTGGCTCCCCGATGAGCAAGGATCCCAATGTGGGACTCAATTCCAGGACCCTGGGATCATAACCTTAGCAGAAGGCAGTCACTTAACCAACTGGGCCACCCAGGTGCCCCAAGAATGGATCTTTTAAAAGACAATATTAACAGGAAAAAGTCAAATTCAAAAGTAGATATATAACAAAACCCAATTAAATAACTATTATGGACACAAAACAATACTACCCACTCTTTAAGTAAACTAATGCAAAGGCACATATAAAAGGGATGGGAATGTTGCCTAAGAAGAGGGGCAGGATGTGGGAAAAAAGTGAATGAATGAAAGAATGGCAAGCTGGCAAATAAGAGAGGATACGAGAGTTCTGGAGAGGTTGAGGGGGCAAGGCTAGGAGGGGGAAAGTACTGAGAACTGAGTCAGAGTGGAAACAAGTGTCAAGTGCCCCTCGTCCATGAAGAGGTTCCCCTATGTAGGGTCTCTTGAGCATCTTCCCCATGGGAAGGAGGAGCATTTGAATCCCTACCTGAAATTCTCTCGAGAATGCAAAATGTGTGCATGGGGCTGGTGGGGAAGTCCAGCCTCCCCCTTAAATCCACCAGGTGAGTCTTTATAATTACCTGCAGCCTGAAAATTACTCGTACCAGTTTGCCTGGAACCATCTCCTCAGAGGGGAGCCCCTCAGAGGTTTTTCTCTCTCTGTAACACATCCTCCAACTCCAACCACCTTAATCTCCAGGTTAAAGCCAACACAGAGGACAGGGAGGGTCCACAGAAACAAAGGCAGCTTCTCTCGATCTCTGGAAGTCTCTAACGTTTTCTTATTGATTGATTTCCTGCTTAATTTCATCATGGTCATGGAATGGTCTGCAAGGTGTTGGGCCTGTAAATTTTGTTAAGAATGCCTGGCGGTGGGTACTAAGGAGGGCACATATTGCATGGAGCACTGGATGTGATGCATAAACAATGAATCTTGGAACACTGAATAAAATAAAATAAAGTTGAGATGTTAAAAAATAAAGAAAGAAAAATGAAAAAAAATTACTTTATGGTACACAATTGATCAATTCCGGAAATATTTCCTGTGCACTTGAAAAGAGCATGTATTGGGGCACCTGGGTGGCTCAGTTGGTTAAACTTATGACTTTTTATTTTGGCTCAGGTCATAATCTCAGGCTGCGATATTGAGCTTCAGGCTCCACAATGGGTGTGGAGCCTGCTTAAGATTCTCTCTCTCCCTCTGTCCCTCCCCACCCTCTCTCTCTCTCTATCTATCTACCCACCTCCCGCCCAAAAAGAAAGAAAAAATGAAAGAAATGAGCACGTATTCATGGTCAATGTTTGAGTGATGTTCGGTGCAAGTCAAGAACAAGTTGATATGTCTCTATGGGAACTTCGGAACTTGGCTGATGTCCTGCCTCAACTGAGTTTTATCAGCTCCTGTAGTTCTTGTTTGTACTCTCTTGCTGTGATTGCGGATTTGATTATCTTTCCTTTTTATTCATTCTGTTTCTGCTTTGAGTATTCTGAGATAGGTACCTACACACTTAGAGTTGTTATATCTTCCTAGTAAACAAAATTTCCATCAGTAAAATGTCCACCTTTATTTCAAGCACTGCTTCTTGTCTTAGAGTTTATTTTATGGAGTCTTAGCACTGTTACACTGACATTTTTTGGTTATCATTGACATAATATACTTTAATCCATTTTTATTTTTCCCATATCTTGGTGTTCTTATATTTGAGTTGTGTTTTCTTTTTGTTTTGCCTTCTTGTATTTTTCAGTGGTCAACTAACCATGTCTTTTAATTACAGTACACAATTCATTTACATCATCCTAGCCACATTGACTACTGTTCAGCTTTGTGCTACTATTTTCATGTGTACTAATTCTGTGTGTATTTAACAATCTTCAATACAAAATCATGATTGTATATGTCAAAATATCATCTATATTTCTCCACATATTCATCTTTTTTATGTGTTTTTCTTCTTTTCTTCCTACCATACTATTTTTCCACTGGGGCTTTTTTTTCCTTCAGCCCAGAGAATTCCCTTTAGTCTTTATTTTAGAACAGTTCTCCTGGCAGCAAAGACACTCAATTTGCTTATTTAAAATAACTTGGTTTTGTATGCATTTTTGAGAGAGATTTTTGTTGCCTGCGGAATTGTAGGTCAATGGTTAATTTCCTTCAGTGGTTAGCAAGCTCATGACAGTATCTTCTGACTTGTTGCTGTTTCCTATCTGAGGTCAGGTAAAAGTCTGATGGTGGTTTATTTGAAAATAAGAGACATTTTTTTTTTACCTCTGACTGATTTTGAGAGTTTTCTCCCTAAATTTGATTTAGAACTCTTATGCTCAGTTGTGAGTTTCTTTTATTATATCCTGCTTAGGGTTTGTAACCTTGTTTAAATCAATGGTTTGATGTCTTTGGTCAATTCTAGAAAACTCAAGCTTTGCTTTCAAATAGTGCTTCTGCCCCACAGTCTGTTTCTTCGTCTATGGGGCAGATCTCACCTCACCCTTCTTTGCTTCCCATCCTGCATCTGCTCTGGCCTGCCTCACTCCTGTCTAACTTCCAAGCAGTTTAACCTGACAATCACATCATTCGTTTCTGTTATTATATTTTTCACTTCTAGAGCTTTCCTTTTATTCTTTTTGGTAGCTTCTACTTTTCTCCCATATTATCCATCTTTTTCCCTTAACTTATTCATCTTGAGGATGTTAAAGCCCCATATCTGATAACTGCCTTGTTTAGATATTCTCAGGTTTGTTTCTGTTGTTAAATTTTGCTCTTGATTAACCCATCAAGTCTTGTCTTTTTTTCTTATTGTTTTTGACTGACTGCTGGACAGTCTGTGTTTTAAACATGTAAAACTAATTGAGGCTTTCCCTTATTTAGAAAATATTTTACCTTGATCTGATAGCAATGCACGAGATGTAAGCCATGGGAGAGGTCTATGTAAAATATAGACCATTTCAGAGATAATGTCATCATCTAAAGAGTAGATTGTGAAAGTGGGTGCATCCAGGAGACTGGAGAGGAAGGAGAGGTTGTATAGGGTCCATGGGGCACACTAGGAGGACATTGGGGCAGATGCTGAGGGATGGCACCTGAGAGTGGGGCAATTGAAGATAGAGAGGTAAGGGGCCAGTCTAATAAATGCAATGCTTCAGGACATTGATTTGTTGGTTTCGATTCACTGATGTTATTGCTGGACTGACAATGGGCCTCATAAGAGAGGACAAGAAAGCAGATTAACAACAGCAGTTTCTGTGGTGAGTGATTTTGTTCAGAAAATAATATTTGCAAACTATCACAAAAAGGAGATAACAAATGGCTAGTTACATGTATTTCCAAGCCTTCTTTTCTTTGTTAATGCCTGTGGATATTTGTGTTTGGAAACCAAAAAGTTAAGATGGGTGATAGGAGCTGGACTCAGTCTGTGAGCTCAAATTAAGAAAAGCAGAGTAAAGAATCATGAGACTAGCTACCAGAGCCTGATAGGGAAATGGGGAAGGGGGTTGGTGGTGAAGGTTAATAGAGATCATCTCACAACTTGGATTTTATGAAATTGACCTTGCAGGGAGCACGGTTCCCCTCTTTCTCCTTCACCTCCTCCCTTTCCCTTTTGAAGCTTCCCTGAAGACCCCAGTGCTGAGATTTTGGATAAGCCCCTATTTTATATTCCAGGGAGCTTTATTCCTTTAGTCCAGGAAGTCCCATAAAACATTCTGAATTTGTTGAAATCAAGATTTCTGAAATGTGTGTCAATGTTTCTATGTGTGCGCTTGTGTTGTAACTTCCAAGTATATTTTTGCTCCCTACTGATTTGGGACAATGAGTCACTGGGCTGGATCTGGAGAGGTATCTCCAGGACATGATGACACAGGACAGGCTGCCCCTGGTGCTGACTCACCTTGGATAGTGTTGTTTCATTACAAAGCTACTAATGTGGGCTCACCACGGGCAATGGTGGCAGGCACAACATTTACCTGCCCTACGAAAGATTCTTGCACAAACCATGACCTGTGAACATCAATTCCATGAACGGGGCCATGTATTTAATCCCCTATTCTGTCATAGCAGGAACAAGAGGAAATACCTTGGTCACAGTCAAAATACCCTAACTGTAATTCACACATTTCTAAATATTGCACTTCCTTAGAAAACTCTTTCCCAACTATGGCCACAGTGCCAAGCACCTGGGGACTCTACGTATTTCTGATGTCTGGTCACAAAGATTCTTCTATAGTAGTGGGGGGGGGCAGTATGGCCTGGTCTCTACATTTGTAAAATGAAACTAAGGGCATTTTCATGTGCATTAAGAGAGAATATGACAGATACAGTGAGAAAAAACAGGACACCAGGACTTCCTCAGGTGAAACCACACAACCCAAGAACAATGGCTCAACCCCTCAGAACCTGAGTGCTCTAAAGCAAGGGTGGGTAATAGGTCAGCTCAGCTGACCACACAGGCTTACCCTTGTAAGATGGTGCATGCCCCTATCAAAGTTATAAACTCTACACTCAGACTGGTCAGAAAACCAAAACTGAACCAGGCCACTGCTTTTGTGCTGTGCCCAGTGGAACTATCCCCAGTTGTCTTGGGAAATCCTATCACATCATTGCTTATGATCATGTCATGAATATGGATTGTCCAGGAAACAGGCAGACTTTCAACTAGGAACAACTCAAATCAGAGTCTTTAGTAAACCAGGAGGAAAGAAGGAAGATGCCTCAGCCCCTCCATTCTGAAAGATTCCTCCAAGTAGCATTGCCAGTTCTCCTCTGTCCCATTCATGCCCCCAGGTGCTCCTACACCTTCCCTCATTCTGCCCTGCCCCCACCAGAGCTACTCCCCACAAGGATCCCAGAAGACAGAGGTTCTCATCAGGCTGGGTGTCTGTCACCACAAAGCTTATCCCAGGGGTAGTGATTGGTGTTGACAGCTATAGAGGCCAGGCTGGGTTGGGAAGGGGGATACAGGCATCATCAGGGAGCAGGTAGAACGTGGTGACTGGAGCTATCATTTTCCGAGCTATCCTCAGAGTCCCTGGGATGACCTTCTATGTGTCAAGAGGCTCATGTGCAGATGCCCTGATGAGTATCCACAGAGGACAGAGCCTTTTATCAGCTTCACTCACCTACCTCCAATCTCTGTCACTAGATATGACCCCCTTCAGAAGGACCACCCCATTGTGAGCCTGGCCCCAGAGCTGAAAGAGAGAAGAAGCAGGTGGCTATTCCCTGGCAAAATTGTCTGCATTCCTTTTGAGTGGGGTGGATGAGGGGCATAGAGACATTGGAGGATGAATGAATAAATGAATGGATACATGGATGGATACATGGATGGACAGATGGATGGATGGATGGATGGATGGATGGATGGATGGACAGACAAATAGATGAATGAATGAATGAATACACCAACCAACCATTGGGGACCCTGCAAGAACCACTAGGACAGCCTCCTATGAGCAGGGGAATCTGATTGACTCAACACTCTGCACCTACAATCAAGATAAGAGTAAAAATGATGATGAATTCTCCACCCCTTGTCATGCCAGCAACATTTATAAAACATAAAAGATGTGGGAGACTGAGAAACAGACAGGGACCCAGAAAGTGCTCTGAGATATCTTTAATTCCCCTGGTATTGAACAGAACTGGGAATACAGACTGACTGTTGCTCTCTGGAGGGAAAAGAACTTCTTTTTTTTTTTAAGATTTCATTTATTTATTTGTCAGAGAGAGAGAGAGAGCAAATCAGGCGGAGCAGAAGGCAGAGGGAGAAGGCTCCCCACTGAGCTGGAGCCTGATGTGGGACTCGATCACAGGACCCTGAGATCATGACCTGAGCTGAAGGCATATGCTTAACCAACTGAACCACCCAGGCATCCCAGGAACTTCTGCTTGAGGAGCCAGGGGCTTCTTCTCTGTCTATTTCTGCATGCAGGTACTGTTCAGGAGGAAGAACTGGGAAAGCCATGGTCTGACATCCACAATAAAGGTGCAGTCCAACTGAAAAAAAAAGTAATTATGAGATTAGAAAAATTTAACACTTAGCATGAAGACTGAGTAGGACTTCAATGTACATGAAAACTACAAATGATGAAAAGAAAAAAGAAACAGCGGCCTAGGGTAGGATCCAGGGAGCTCAAGTTTCCACCAAAATGATGGGTCGGGGTTGCTGAATCTGCACATGTGGGTCAGGAGCTCCTGGAAGGGTCCTAGTGGGACCATGACTTGCCCTTCAGGGGTCCTGCCAGGACCCATGACACTGCCTGGATGCCCCCTTCCCCCATGAGTTCTGAGGGAGCCAGCAGACCGTCCATGAGATGGTCCAGCTGGACACTGAACACTCAGCAAGAGCTGCAAACCTACCCAGAAGGGAGGTTGCCCCTCAGGCTGGAATGAGAGGTGGGGCTCAGACAAACCCCACTTGAGGATGTCATCCTGACTCTGGCTCAAGCCCAGGGTCCAAGTGCCCTGACCGACATCAACTCATAGATGATGACATAAGAAGGCCATTACACAGGCCGGCTGTGAGCACAGGGCTCAGCTGGCTGGGAGAAGCTCTGTGGGCCTAGAATAACCACATTCTCCCTCAGCGGGGAGCCCTGGGACCTGATGGGAGAGGGGCCAGGACTCTTTCTGGCCCACAATCATCCCTGACAACTTCCCTAAGCCTCCTCCCATCGATCTTCCTTTATATGAATGTTCATCATATTCTCAAACCTTTCTCTCTTCCGGGCCTTCTTGCAAGGGGCAGTTTTCCAGATCTTCATCCTGTTTTCTACAAATGGTTCGGCCCAATTCCAACTCCATTAAATATATAAAGGTAAACTGCTGTTAAGAACAAATTGGAGAAACTGCAATGAAATACTTTGCGTTAATAAGAAAAGCAGAGAACCAAAAGGAAAATAGGCAAAAGCTGTGAATGTGCATATGTAAATGAATAAGGACATACATATGTACAATGTCTTATTTTTAAATTGCTTTGTTATTTCACCTTTTCCTCTTAATTCTCCATTTTTCTTACAAAAAGATGTCACATGTACACCTGAAACATGTACTGGAATCTTCCCTGAGGCACTCCTTCTGATGGCCTGCACCTGCTACTCACATCCACAGTGCCATGATTGCACAGGAGGGAACAGGCTCACAGCATCAGAGGCTGCACAGCAACAGGCCTGCATGGGCCACGGCAACACTGCACAGCACCACTGATCTCTCAATCATATGTCTGTGTGGCATCAGCCAGACACAAGGGGAGCACACCAGTGAACCCTCCTCTGGAGAGTAGGATAAGGGGTCTGTTAGTCCACTGAAGAGACATCACACCTGGTAGTCCCTTTCAGGGCCGCACCTAGACAGAGATGTAGGGGGTCCTGGGAGCTGGGGATGCTTGCCTCTTTCTGTGGGAGTTGGCTGCACAGAAAGGCTCTTCTTGTTAACACTGAGCTGGATATTTATGAGGAAGATGCTGTTTCATGTATTTGTTTCTTTAGGCTTCTATCAGAAGTTATTAAGTTACCATTTCATCTTGTTAAATAGAAAGAAATGCATGAAAACTGAAGAAAAGCTCAAACATAGAAATGTAGCCAGAAATCACTGTGGGGAGGAACCTATCTCTCACTGGACTGAACTGGAATTATCTAGAAGGCTGACTTCTTTGTTTGGGGCTCAGTTCTTACAACTGACACATGATACCCACTCATGACCCAACAAGCACCACCAACGCATGCACGCAAACACACACACACACACACACACACACACACACACACACACACACTCATGCACCCCTAGCCTCACTGGCATGGCCCACAAACCCTGAGCTAAGACAGGCACAGGGGCTGGAGCAGCAGCTGTAGTCTCTAAGCCCAAGAGGCTCCCACATACTCCAGGGTTAGCTGCTGTCTAAGGAAGTGGCAAAGGGTCAGCAAGTGGGAAAGACTGAGGGAAGCCAGTGGGCGCTTTGCAGGGAGGCGGCCATACCCATTGTGATACAGAGATGAGACTCTCCCCCTCGGGGCCCTGCAGACATGGTGCCTGGCTCAGGACTATTCATGCAGGGACCAGAATCTGGGGATGGACAGAATGAGTTCTGGATAGCAATCTGTATTCCATTCAAAGAAAGCATGAAATGATAAAAATAAACAGTACTGAGAAAGGTTTGCCCAACAGAGACTAAGGACACATTTCTATCAATTCCAACATTTTCTCTACTCGTAAGGCTTTATAACCCATGGCATTCTTCTGCATGAGCAGAAGATTTCAGGAATCTTAAATGTGATATGTTCTGCCCAGATTTGTTGGTGTTTCCTCCTAACATTTTCTGTTGTCTTTTCAGTTGATTGAGTCAATGCACACCCACATGTTCTGGGAAATCACCAGGGGTCCATATTCAACCCCCTCTTTCTCTACACCCTCACACCAGTGTACCCCACATTGACCTCCAACAGATGCAGAAGGCAGCACTTCTACTTCCCAGTGACCTGATGACCAGCTTCTGCCTCCTGGTCTCAACCTGCGTGGCACATGGAGCCCTGAGTGACTTCCTCTGATGGGTCCCCAGATCTTCAAGGATAACATTTCAAATCTTTGCTTGGGACCCTGAGGTGCCTCCACCCCTACCTCCCCCTGCACTCCTACCTCTCTGCACCTCCTTCCCTACAACCTCAGTTCACAGAATTTCAGCCTGTCCCCAAGTGTATTTGTTGTTTGCCCCATCCAGGGTCCACTCTGGAGCTGCCTACCTTCTCATTCCCAGCCTCCATCTGACCAGATCTTTCCAGGAGTACCCATCATTGAGATGCCCTCCCTGACTGTCCCCCATGCCCCCGGCCACCCCTCTGCCCTGGGCCCCACACCTACTGCTTTTCCCCAGCTTTCCACTATTCCACTCATGAACTTGGGGCCATTGGCCTGTCCTCACCAGCACCACAGTCCCATGAGAACATGTCCCAATCTGTCTTCTCTGGGGCCTCCTGCCCAGCCCTGGACCCACAGCATTTCATGCAAAAGCCTCATAGTTCAGCCTCTGTGATGTCTTTTCTTCTCTGACTGGTGCTTCCCAGCTTCCTCTTCTCTTAGTCTTTCTGCTTTCTTTTTTTCCTGTTGCTCTGGCTTTTCCGAACCACCATTGGCAACTGCCCTTCCCTCTCTCACTCCGCAGCTGGATCTCTGCCTTCAACACTTGCTTTCTGCTCACCTTTTTTCCGTCCCTCTGTTATTCAGGGAATTTGCTCATGAAGGAAACAAATCAGAAACTCAGAACACTTCTAACGAGACCTTGTAACTTATTAAACAATATTTACCAAATTGAAACAGCCATTGCTCTTTCCCGCAGATCAAAGACTTGCCCCTCCCAAGTGTGGTCTCAGGGCAAACATGGAGCCACACAGAGGGAGGACACTCAACTCACCTTGCGCTGGCTTCGCCGCACCCACAGCAGCTTATATGCATACTCATCTGGGTAGACTTGGTTGAAGTGAAACACCGCAAATTCAACACCCAGGATGAAGTAATTTGTTCTCTTACCAATGTCCACAAAGTCAAAACTGCAGACGTGAGGTACTAGCACAGTGAGCCCCAGAAGCAGAGGTGCGTTCAGGAACATGCTGTCTGGTGTCAGTCCTGGAGGCTAGCAGCAAATAGGTGGCAGGGTGGCAGCTAACGTGGGGCCACCCTCCGTAGCTCTGCATCCCACACATCCCTACCCCCAAGGAGTCCCTGGGTTGCTGACCAGTGCTCTGTCCAGTTCCTCCCCTTCACTGCCTGCCTTGCTCCTCCCATCATCACTAACAGAAGGCAGAATAGGGCTCACAGTTTTCATAGCTTTGTTCCATAAACCTTGGACCCAGGAACATGCATGCAATATGCTCTGTTTCCAGGGCTGCTTCCACCTGCCCCATCCCAGCCCTAATAGGCTCTGAATGCAGGTCTTGAACCCACCTCCCTTGCTCTCAAGACAATGTATCCTACAACTGCCAAGTCACAGGAACTCTTAGGAACACTGGTGGGCTCTGGGAAATTGAGGTAAAAAAACGGGTCTACCTCTGACTATGGTTGCAACCATCAGGAGGGTACAGGGAAGGGTTACCATTTGGGCTGGGTTACCATCTCTTCCAACACTCCTGGTACCGGCTGACCTGCTTGCCATGAGGTCTAGCTGTGTTTGGCAGTGGGGAGGGGGTTTCTAACATCTTGGGTGGGTGGAGAGAAATCCAGGATGAGGTGGGTACCAGCCTAGGGCAGGGCTCTGCTGGAATGGATGTGGATGGTAGCCATGGGCATGAGAAGGATCAGGGACTGGGAAAGACAGCCATTGCCCAGCCCTAGCTGACATGTGTTTCCACTCTGCTCTGCCACTTTGAGGTCCCATGGCCTTTGTCAAGTCACTGTTGTTAGGCTTTTCTCGGAGGAACCACAGTACCTGTGAGTGTACTTCCTGGCCTCATACAAGGCATTGGGAGTGAGTGGACCCGGAAAGCATGACATTGTTGCCTATGCATGTGAGGACACTCTGCAAGGGAAGGATGTTCCCACCTGGGGCATGGAGTATACAGACACCTGAACATTGATGATGATCCCAAAAAGCGTACAGGGCCAGGGTCACAGCTATTCAGATAGGCCATAAGTACAGACTGGGACTACCCCCAGAAAGAGATGTGAATGTGGCCAGAATGGCAGACACTTTTGTGACCACCTTCACTGTTGCACATTAGTAGACAGCTGGCAGCCTGAGTGTCTAAGGATAATCATGATAACGACTCCACGCCCCTCCTAGAAGTGTGTCTGATCCTGAGTATTACCTCCCCAAGAAGCTCAGGTCCCAACATGGCTGGTTTTTCCTCCCCACTCCCAGAAACAGGATGACTAGAGTGGCCATTGTCATCTTTCCAGACCTGCAGGACACTACTAATATGGGTTGTGACTGCCTTCCTTCCAGATTTCTCTCACCAGGGGTCAGCGATTTTGTGAGGACTGCCAATGGATCAGGCATTGCATTTTGTGACCCTCTCTAACAAACTGTTTCTTCTTTCCTTTGTTTATGCTTGTTTTGTCATAATTTCCTTCCATTCTTGACCAGTGTGATCACTGGTCATCCTTGTGCCCATCCTCTGCATGTGCCTGTCCACACTGCCACTTCCCTTGAGGAGGAACCTCAGCAGCACAGCATATACTTGTCACATCATAAGTTTAATCATTTCCTTCGATCATATACCCTAATCAGAATTGAAGTTATTTGTGTTCTTTTAAGGTGTGTTGTTAACTCGACAGCCATTTTTCTCCTTAATTTCAATCTAAACATCCCTGCATCCAGATACCTTATTCTAAATGATATCAGTTCTTTCAAATTCATTGAGATCACTTTATGGATCAGAATATGTTCAGTTTGGATCAATATTCCGTCAGCTCAAGAAGAATACGTATTCCATAGTTGGTGGTGAATATTCTATATAATTGTTATTAATTTGTCAAATTAACACTTAAGTGGAGCAAAAGGTGATGCATGGTGAATCTCAGTTCAACAAATGATCACGGGAGAAATTGAAACAGAGGAGCTATCATTTGTAGGTCCTGGGGAAAGTACTCAGCAGCTGAAGGGGCCACATGGGGAGGTCATGGCATGAAGCAGATGGAGCCACAGGATCTGCTTACTGGGTGGAGTACCTCAGGGTTCTTGGTATAGAGCAAGACTGGCCAACACAACCTCAAAGGGCAGAGTTCTGGTAAACCCCACAAGGGTCTCATCTGAGGGTGTACAAGTGGGAGGTCCTAGGAGGCAGAGACTACTGCTCACAAGGGCTGCAGGGAAAGTCACATCAGGTGCTTCCATTTGCTTGTGACTCTGTGAGATGCTATCTAGGGCACACGCGTGTGCTTATATGAGAGGCTAGTGTCAATTTTAGGACCCTGCAGGCCTCCTGGCCACACAAAGTAGATGCCAAGACACTAGTATCATGGAGTAGCTTAGCTAAATTCCCAACTAATCTAATTTAGGAGCTAAACTCCCAAATAATAAAAAATCAGATTTGTTCAATGGATTCTTAAATTCTTTAAATTATTAAATTTGTATGTGTGTTCTGATTTTTACCTGGTGGCTTCTGCCAGTTTCTGGATTGGATTTGATCATTCTCCCTCCAGCCCTGTCTGGTCTGGCTTTACCAACATGGAGACCATAAAAAGAGGTAGCCCAAGGATAGAACTGTTCGTAACTTCCATATTCAAGCAAAGCTGTGACCTTCAGTTCCAAAAAGGCTATGTTTCTAATCCTGTATTTGTTGAGAGCTACAAGAGGCCACAGTCAGAGTTATGAACCTATAGTCACACCTTGGTGCCCAAAGGGAAGCTCATTAGAATCATCAGTACAGGGCTTAAAATAACCCGGTGGCTGGGTCTGCTGAAGGACATGACACTAACACAGGGACATTTACAATGTCCCTAGGTGCATGTAAGGTGTATCTGAGCTCAAAGCACAGCATAATTGAAAAGAGCAAGATGACAGCCCTTCCCACTGTGAAAAGGGAGTGAAGGTGAAGTTGTTCACCTATGAGGTGCACCTGTAAGCAGCAACAGCTGGACTTCAGGGAGGGTCTGCCTGTCCTCAGCCACCACAGGCCTCTGAACAATAAACAGCTAGACCATCTGAACTGAGTGATCTCGAGCCTGGGGCAGGAAACAGGCTGTCTTTGCTGACCACACATCTACATTGTGAGTTTATATTTTCCCCTATCAAGCTGTGGGGAGAGCTCAGAAATTCTATGCACAGGCTGGTCAAAGCACCAAACCTGGCTCAGGCCACCATCTTTATTCTGTCCCCGGTGAGGTTGCCCAGAATGGAAAATCTTGGTGCTTATAGCCACATCATGGAAATACATCAGCAAGGAAAGGACAGACTTTGAACCACACTCAAAATAGACCCCCTAGAAACCCAAAAGAAAGGAAGGTAACCCCTAATCCCTCCATGCTGAAGGATTCTTGTAAGCATCATTGCCACAGCCTCTCTGTCCCAGTCATGCCCCCAGATGCTCCCACATATTCCCTCATTCTACTCCTCCAGGGATACTCCCCACAAGGATACCAGAAGACAGAGGTTCTCATCAGGCTGGGTATCTATTACCACAGTGCTTATCCAGGGGTAGTGATTGGTGTTGACAGCCATGGAGGCCAGGCTAGGCTGGGAAGGGGGATATAGGCATCATCAGGGAACAGGTGGAACGTGGTAACTGGAGCTATCATTTTCTGAGCTATCCTCAGAGTCCCTGGGATGACCTTCTATGTGTCAAGAGGCTCATGTACAGATGCCCTGATGAGTGTACACAGAGGGCAGAGCCTTTTATCAGTTTCACTCACCTACCTCCAATCTCTGTCATGATGTAAGCCATCTGCTTGGTAGAGACGGTGAACCCCTCTGCAAGGCATGGGGCACCACCCTCCTGCAAGGCAAGGAGAATCGCAATGGGTAAAGCATTAATCACCCCCTTCCAGTTAAAAGTGGCTTGCGGCTCAAATGACACATATTAATATGAGTGGTAAGAATAAACTAGATTTGTTAAGCATTAAGTTGGATTTGCTATTTGTAGATCCCGTATTATTAATCAACATAGATATATATAATATAAACCTAGTTATTAGAAAATACATAGTCTAATTATAAATAATTCACTTTTTCCAGGTATAGATAATTTACTCTTTCTATAGATAAACAGGCCCAAGTAGAGTCCGGGATGACTGCCAGAAATAGAGTCTGACGCTATGCTGTGCCTTCCCCAGGATAAGTAACATTTAGCCTTGGGGCTAAATAACCTTGCACAAAACCCATGATTTTAAACAAAACTAAAAGTAACCATAAGAAAAGGCACAATACAGATAAGCAGAACAGGCTTCATCTATCAAGCCTTTGGGGAAAAAAACACCAGGTGCATCTACAAAGGTTCCTTTGACCAGTAAATAATCATCTTGGTTATGTCTTTGGTCATCCTCTGTTACAATGTTATAAATAAAGGACCCTGAGCCCTGAGTTTTTGGGAGACTCCTGAAACATCATCCGAGTCCGTCTCCTCATTTTGTATCACTGACGCCATCCTTTCCTTCGGGGACCCTGACTGTTGCTGGAGCTGGACTCCGGCACTGTCACTAGATACGACCCCCTTCAGAAGGACCACCCCATTGTGAGCCTGGCCCCAGAGCTGAAAGAGAGAAGAAGCAGGTAGCTATCCCCTGGCAAAATTGTCTGCATTCCTTTTGAGTGGGATGGATAAGGGGCATAGAGACATTGGAGGATGAATGAATAAATAAATGGATACATGGATGCATACATGGATGGATGGATGGATGGATGGATGGATGGATGGATGGATGGATGGATGGATGGATGGACAAACGAATGAATGAATAAATGAATGAATGAATGAATGAATGAATGAATGAATGAATGAATGAATGAATGGATGAATGAATGAATGAATACACCAACCAACCATTGGGGACGTTGCAAGAACCACTAGGATAGCTTCCCATGAGCTGGGGAGTCTGACTCAACACTGCACTTACAGTCAAGGTAAGAGCAAAAATGATGATGAATTCTCCACCCCTTGTCAGGGACAGCAACATTTATAAAACTTAAAAGATGTGGGAGAGTGCAAAACAGAGAGGGACCCAGAAAGTGCTCTGAGATACCTTTAATTCCCTTGGTACTAAACAGACCTGGAACTACAGACTGACTGTTGCTCTCTGGAAGGAAAGGAACTTCTGCTTGAGGAGTCAGGGGTTCCTTCTCTGCCTATTTCTGCACACAGGTACTGTTCAAGAGGAAGAACTAGGAAAGCCATGGTCTGGCATCCACAATAAAGGTGCAGTCCACCTAGGGAAAAAAGTAATTATGAGATTAGAATAGTTTAATACATGGAGAGCACTTAGCATGAAGAACTAAGCAGGAGTTCAATGTACATGAAAACTACAAATGATGAACAAATGATAAACAGTGGCCTAAGGTAGGATCTGAGGAGCTCAAGTCCCCATAAAAATGATGAGCAGAAGTTGATGAATCTGCACATGTATGTCAGGGGCTCCTGAGACAGTTCTTGTAGGAACTTGAATTGCCTTTCAGGAGTCCTGCCAGGACCCATGACACTGCCTTGATTTTCCCTGCCCCCATGAGTTCTGAGGGAGCCAGCAGCCTGCCCATGAGATGGTCCAGTTGGACAGTGAACACTCAGCAAGAGCTGCAAACCTACCCAGAGGGGAAGCTTTCCCCAGGGTGGGGGTGGAGGGAAGATTGGGACATGTCCTTGAAGCCCAGGGAATTAGAGGGGGATGTGGGATGACCAGACAAACTAAACAGTCCTCCAAAACCAAAATACAGGAGCAAAGGAAGAGTTAGGACCACAGAGACAGAACAGTATCTTCCAGAACCCAAGGTCTCAGAAAACATTCAGGCTGTGCTATGGGGGGAGGACTTCATCCTGGGAAGGAGGTTATATGGGTATCTGCATGATATTTCTGGTGGACCAGCCAGGTGAATGCAGGGCTCAGCTTCAATACTCTGCTGGAAGCAGCTCTGTCTTAGTGTGACCACCTTCCCTCTCTGGGTGGAGCCCTGGGACCTGGAGGGAGGGGGCCAAGACCCTCATTGTGGCCCAGGATCATCTCTGACAATTTCCCTATGCTTCCTTTCATAGACCCTCCTGATCATTATTGTTAATTTTATCATCAAACCTTTTTCTCTCCTGGGCCTTCTTGTAAGGGGCAGTTATTTAGGTCTTCATCCTATTTTTTACAAATTGTGCGGTGCAACTCCAACTCCATTAAAAATATCATTGTCCACCTCTGTCAAGAAGAAATTATAAAACAGTTGCTAAGTATTTACTTTCCATGAATGAATGAAAGGCAGAGAATCAAGTAGAAAACTGGCCAAAAGACTAAAATATGCATATAAAAAGAATATTCAAATCATGTGAAATTTCTTGTAAGCATATGATCAACAGAAAGGTTTCCCTAAATGCACTTGAGCATGTACTGGAATCTTCCCTGAGGCACTCATTCTGATGGCCTGCACCTGCTACTCACATCCACAGTGCCATGAATGCACAGGAAGGAACAGGCTCATGAGATCAAAGGTTGCACAGCAAGGAGCTTGCATGGGCCACAGCAACACTGACAGCACCACTGATCTCTCAATCATATGTCTGTGTGGCATCAGCCAGACACAAGGGGAGCACACCAGTGAACTCTCCTCTGGAGAGTAGGATAAAGGGTCTGTTAGTCCACTGAAGAGCCATCACACCTGGTAGTCCCTTTCAGGGCTGCACCTAGACAGAGATGTAGGGGGTCCTGGGGGCTAGGAATGCTTGCCTCTTTCTGTGGGAGTTGGCTGCACAGAAAGGCTCTTCTTGTTAACACTGAGCTGGATATTTACAAAGAAAATGCTGTTTCATGTATTTGTTTCATTAGGCTTCTATCAGAAGCAATTAAGTTACCATTTCATCTTGTTAAATAGAAGTCCATGAAAATTCAAGAACTCAAACTTAGAAATGTAACCAGAAATTACTGTTGGGAGGAATCTATCTCTCACTGGACTGACCTGGAATTATCTAGAAGGCTGACTTCTTTGTTCGGGGCTCAGTTTTTGCAACTGACACATGATATCCACTCATGTCCCAACACACACCAACAATTCTCTCTCTCTCTCTTTCACACACACACACACACACACACACACACACACACACACACACGCATCCCCAGCCTCACTTGCAGGTCTCCAGACCCTGAGCTAGAACAGGGCACAGGGGCTGGGAGAACAGGCACAGTACCTGTGCCCAAGGAGCTGTTATGGCCACCAGGTGTCCAGGACTGGCTGCTGTCCAAGAAAGAGGCAGAGGGTCAGGAAATGGGAAAGATTGAGGGGAGCCAGTGGGCGCTATGCAGGGAGGGGGCCACACCTAGTCTCTCCAGGAATGTGGTGCAGAGGTGAAACCCTCCGTATCAGGGCCCTGCTGGCATGGCACCCAGGTCAGGGCTGGTCATGCAGGGACCATAATCTGGGCATGGACAGTATGTCTGAAACTCACCTTTTTCTGGGCCTGCCCGACCTCCAACCACGTGTATGAGTATTCTTCCCGTGTTGTCTTCATTGAACCGAGCCAGAGCAAACTCCACAGAGGCCACTAAATAATCATGGTCCTTACTAACGTCTACAAATTCTTTTTGAATGGGCCAGACATGAGTACCCAGCACAATGAGTCCCAGAAGCAGAGGTGTCTTCAGGAACATGCTGTCCTTTGTCAGCACCAAGATCTGGGAGGAGGGGTGGTGGCAGCTTCTGGGCTGCCCTCCACATCTCCAGATCCTACACAAACCTGCCCTCAGAGCTGCTGACCTCCCCCCTTTGACTGGAGCCTCTGTCCACCTCTGCTTCTCCATCTACCTGCCTTGTCCCTTCCACATCACCAAACAGAAAGCAGAATTGGAGTGGGGGGGGGTCACATCTTCACACCTTGTCACAAAAAAACCCTGGACACAGGGCATGCATGCAACATGCTCTGTTTTCTGCACATTTCCAGGGCTGCCAGGAGCTGCTATGTCAGCCCCACTCCTGCAGAGCTTGTATGCACCTTGTTTGCTCCCATGGCAGTGCATCAACTGAACAAGTCACATAGATTCCTGGGAACTCTGATGAGCCCATTTCTGGGGTTGGAGGCAGTTGCCAAGGCTGCCTACAACCTTGGCTGGAGCCCACCACCAGCCGGACCCAGGGGAGTACAGGGTGTGCGGCCAGCAATGAAGAAGGTTGGGGAACTGCTTAATCCACTGTCCTGACCTGCCTCTGCCAGAAAGTACATCTGGCTTCATCCTCCCAGTCTGGTATGACTAGTTTTCCCTCCCTTCAAAATATGTTCTCAGTTTCACTGTGACTTCTTTCTTAATCTGTGGGCTGTTGTGACTGTGTAATTCCTACCATAGCCAGTTTCTAATCATCTCTCCTGTTGACTTCCAGCTAAAGTCCACTGTAGTCAGAAAATATCCTATTATTTATCTTCTTTGAAATTTATTGAGATTTGTTTTATTGCCTGGAATATGGCCAACACTCTGTATGCTCTTGAACACAATGTGTATTCTGTATTTTTAAGGAGTTAGCTACCTCTCAGTATACCATTTCCTTCAAACCTTCCATATACTTACATTTTTTGCCCTGTTTTGTTATATTGAGTTTGGTTTAGTTTGGTTTGGGTTTCAGTCTCATTTTCTGTCTATTGCCCAGAAATGTGTTATCTCACTGTGATTGTGATTTTTTTCTTTTCTCACAATGATTGTTTTATGTACTATGAGACTCTGTCATTAAGTGCTTATACAATTAGAACTGCTACACTTTTTTGGTGGTCAACCATTTCACCATTATGAGCTAGTTGTACCTTTTATCCCAAGGAACTTCTCTTGCTCTTCAATCTGCTTTGGGTGGTATTAGAGTTCCTACATCAGCATTGTTTTCATTATCGTTCTCATGATACATCTTTAACCATCTTTTTGCTCACAGATAGTATACTAATCATTAAGATGTGGCTTTCTGAGCAGCAAACAATTTTTGAAATCAGTCTAAGAGTCTTTTATTTTGAGGATTTATTCCATTTACAGTGACTCATATTACTGATCACTGAAAACTAGTATTACCATTATTGATACTTTTGGGTTCCAATTGACCATACAACTATTTGTTTTCTATTCATCTCATTGTCTGTTCTTTCTTTTCTTCTTTCTTGCATTCTTTTCAAGTTCTTTTTATTATTCCATTTGTTCCTTTCAATGGCTTTATTTACCTCTTAGTTTACTCTTCTTTTAGTGGTACCATTAGCCATTATGACAAGCATCATTGAGTTACTTGTATCTAATATAAATTAGTATTTTTACCTTTTCAGGGATTGTGGAAAGACTTTAGAAGACTGTTACTCCTAACTCCCTGCCCACCTTGTGTGTTATTGTTGTCAGGTGTTTAAGTTCTATATATTCGAAAGGCCGTAAGACAATATGATTGTCTTAAATTAATTGGATTTAACAACATATTCACCCTTTTGGTCTGCAACATTCCTTCAACATTATTTTTGTTGGGGTTATTTCTTGTCCCTGAAGTACTCTCTTAAGGATTTATTTTTGGTTGGGTCTTAATAATGCATATTTTAATTAGTTAATTTGTTCATTTGTGTTTTGTTTTGGTTTTTTTCAAAAACTGTCTTCTCACTAAACAATTGTACTTCCATGGGAGCCCTTGTCCTAAGGGTTCACCCAATTTTCTGCCTGTCCCCCACATGTCCTTCAAGCATGGTTAATATATGGATTTTAAGACAATAAATTACCCTCTGTGTCCTGCTTTGGCTACATCTCAGAAATCTTGCTATGCCATATGTTCATTTTCTTTCAATTGAAA
The DNA here is from genome assembly GCA_002007465.1 of Ailurus styani. Taxonomy (NCBI): domain Eukaryota; kingdom Metazoa; phylum Chordata; class Mammalia; order Carnivora; family Ailuridae; genus Ailurus; species Ailurus styani. The sequence goes on along the minus strand of LNAC01000721.1, from coordinate 572,911 downwards.
GTATTTTCTTATGTTCTATGTGATTTCTTCTTTGACCCCTGGCTTATTTAGAAATATACTACTAAATTTACAGGATGTAGAGTTTTTCAATTAATTTTTTATTGTGGTTGCCTACTGTGAACAGAAAACATAATCTGAACCCTTTTGCTCTTTTAAAATCTTTGAGATTCCTCTCCTTTTTGATGGTCTGAAAATGTTTTTATTTTATCTTCATTTCCAAGAAAACTTCTGCTGGCTATAAAATTCTAGGTAGTTAGTGTTTTCATTTCAGTTCCTTGAAGATTTGAAATGACACTTCTTAAAGTGGTCTATTTCCAATTGACTTTTATAGGCAGGATGTGGTCCTTCATGGTCTCAACTGAAATCCTGGGATATTTGCTATAGCTCTTCTTGGCAAGTGCTGAACTCCAGGCTTTGTCCCCCATTTGAAGCAAAGAAACCCCTTTTCCTCAGGGTACTGAAAGCCGCTGCCTCCCACTCCTCCATTCACAACCTGGTGCCCTCTCACCCATCTCTTCTCTCTAGGTCTTGTTTTGAGTCAAGCAAGATAGAGATGATACAGTTCCACACCAGGGGAGTGTCCATCACCAGCTGTCTTTCCCAGGCTTAGTAAGTAGTGCCTACAACCCAAGTTCTCACCATGAAAACAAGGCTGAGTCCCCAAGTGAAGAAGTTTAAGCATCAAGGAGCTGAGTTGAACTGCTGCCTTCTAAGTTCATTTGCAGTCCTAGTGAAGGCTTTCTTTCAGTCTGGTGACCCCTGTATCCTGGTAGGTATCTACAGGTAGATGGAACCTCCCTGGGCCACCCTCTTGTGCCTCTCAGATTTAGGTATGGCCCATCTACAGAATGCCAGGGCCCTGTGAGCCCGGTGGCCAGACTCTGAAGCAGAAGTGACGTGGTCCTTGCTTCCTGGAAAATTCTCCTATAACCCTTGACTTTCAGGAGGTTTGTGTGAAAAGAAGAAAATTTTCATTCCACTTGAAAGAGCACTGAAATTTGAAACCTGGCTCTACCTTAAAGCTCTCTTCATTCCGTCTTTGGCCTCTGGTACTGGGTCCAGCACTGTCCCTGGAAGGGTCAGCAGGGGCATTTCTCTCCTTCCCTATAAAGGTCAGGCCTCCAGGTGACTGGACTCACTGGAGACTCATAGACAAAGCAGAGAGCTGCCCAGGTCAGGGCTCCTGGGAATTCTACTGGGGTCCAACAGTTATTGCTCCAGAATGGGGCTTAGGACTGAATGGATATGTACCTATCCATGTCCACAGAAGCATTAGTCACAATAGTCAAAAGTCTGAAGTAACCTATATCCATCAGCAGATGAATAGATAAACAAAATATTATATATCTATACAACAGAATACTATTCAGCCTTAAAAAGGAACACAATTCCATCACAAAGTATAATATGAGTGAACATTGAATACATTATGTTAAGTGAAATAAGCCAATCACAAAAGAATGAATATTGTAGGACTTCACTTATATGAAGTACCTAGAATATTCAAATCCATACAAACAGAAAGTAGAAAGTTGCCAGGGAATAGAGGGTGGGAAGAGATGAGATGTTATTATTTAATGGGTGCAGAGTTTACACTTAGGAAGATGAGGAAGTTCTAGAGATAGATGGTGGTGATGGTTGCACAACAATGTGAATGGATTTAATACCAATGGAATATACAATTAAAAATGATTAAAACAATAAATTTTGAGTTATGTACCTTTTGTTACAATAAAAAACATTAACAAAAAAGAGAAGCATATTGTTCTTCAGGGAAGGCCATGTTGCTCCCATCACACCTGCTGGCACCGCCCTCCAGAGCTCATGTGTCAGCAGGGGGAAGAAGAGGGAAGAGAACTCCTTCCCTGAACATAACCCAACTCTAATTTGCTGGCTCTCCTCCGCCGGTCTTCCAGCTGACCTGAGAAATGCTGCCTCTTTCTAAGCAGTGTCGTGAACCAAGAGCTAATGTTGACCCCTCTCAAAGCTGGGACAGGTATTTCAGAACTCCTGATGCTTGCCTGGGTGTCCAATTCTTACATCACATTTAAGATCAGTCATTCCCAAGGAATCATTGAAACTCAACAGAACACAGCAGAGTAACCACCTGTTATAAGAATATTTGATCCTCTGCAGAGAAAGGGAAACCCTCTTACACTGTTGGTGGGAATGCAAACTGGTACAGTCACTCTGGAAAACAGTATGGAGGTTCCTCAAGACATTAAAAATAGAGCTACCCAATGGGCCAGCAATTGCACTAAGTATTTACCCCAAAGATACAGACACAATGAAAAGAAGTGGCACATGCACGCCAATGTTTATAGCAGCAATCTCCATAATAACCAGACTGTGGAAGGACCCAAGGTGTCCTTCAACAAATGAATGGGTAAAGAAGACGTGGTTTAGATATGCAATGGAATCTTACTCAGCCATCAGAAAAGATGAATACCTACCATTTACATCAACATGGATGGAACTGGAGGGGATTATGCTAAGTGAAATAAGTCAAGCAGAGAAAGACAATTATCATATTGTTTCACTCATATGTGGAACGTTAGGAATAGCACAGAGAACCATAGGGGAAGGAAGGGAAAACTGAAGGGGGGTGAGGATCAGAGAGGGAGAGAGACCATGAGAGACTCTGGACTCAGGGAAACAAACTAAGGGTTACAGAAGGGGAGGGGGAAAGGGGATGGGGTAAAGGGGTGATGGGTATTAAGAAGGACACCTTGTGGTGATGAGCACTGGATGTTATATGCAACTAATGAGTTGTTGAACACTACGTCAAAAACTAATGATGTTGGCTAATTGAACATAATAAAAAATAAATAAATAGAAGAATATTTTATCCTCTTGAGAGATCTGAAAGTTTAGATAGCAATATTTTTTTAATGCTGCAAAGGAAGGTCTTTTCCTCAGCCATTCAACTATAAGTCAGAACCAGGATCAAGCATCAGCACAGTTCAATATTTGAGGACTCCAGACCAAAGCCAATAGACCTCTGCTCTCCTGCATCATCCCATGCTTCTGGCCTTGTCCTTGGGATAATAAACCAGTGAATAAATGTGCTTTCTGTAGGGACATTCCTATTCCTTAGCTCTGAATGGATCTGATTGTTACTACTTCGAAAGTTGGGAGAGGTCAAGACAGCTGACAAGCCAATCACAGAAAGAACAGCGCTTTCCTTTTTCAAGGACATAGGGTCAGAGCTGGGGCCTTGAGCGGAGGTGGGAGATGTGTGCTCACTGAGGCCAATGGGCACAGACCAGGAGAGACACACAGACAGGTTTCTGCACTTACCAGTACACTTACCTGTATACCATGCTAGTGCACAAATTAGACAAATACAAATTTAGGGAAATTCTACAGTATAATGGCCCTTCAAAAATGTCAAGGTCAGAGTGCATGGGTGGCTCTGTCAGTTAAGCGTCTACCTTCAGCTCAGGTCATGGTCCCAGGGTCCCGGGATCAAGGCCTGCTTCAGGCTCCTTTCTTAGCCGGGAGCCTGCTTCTCCCTCTCCTTCTGCCTGCTGCTTTCCCTGCTTGTACTCCCTCTCTCTCTCTCTCTCTCTCTCTCTCTCTCTCTCTCTCTCTCTCTGTGTCAAATAAATAAATAAAAATTCTTTTTAAAAAGTCAAGTTCATAAAAGTCAAGGAAAGACTGAGGGAATTTCCAGAAGGAAGAGCAAGTGTGCCCCATGATTCTACATCCTTTTGTCATGAGGCACTTAGAAGGAGAAGAGGTCCTTCTTTCTGGGAGGCCCAGCACACATGTCCTGCTGCTCTGCCATTGGCTGAGGCTGGGGGAGACATGCCCATCCCCTGACACTTGACAGGGTTTGAGGATCAGGCGAAAGGTGTTCCTCTGTGCTCATCTCGGGATTCTGTGGTGACACTGTGGTTAGGGAGGAAAGTGTGCTTGTTTGTAGGAATCATTCACTAACATATTCAGGGTGATAAAGCATCACATCATCAGCTTCCTCTCAAATGTTTTAGGAGTAAAGTTCTTTGCATTATAATTACAGCATTTCTGTAAGTTTAATATTCTTTTAAATTAAAACTTCTTTTTAAAAACTCAGCAGGACTGGGACACAGCAGTCCCCTCAGCACACAAAGATGGATGAGAGAGGGAGGGAGATGAGCCAATAGGACAGGACAGTGTCCAGCACTGGAGGACACAAACTGCAGTGGTGGGTGTGTCCCTGTGCAATACTATGACCCACCTCTCTGGATTCAGCACTAGGAAATAGTTTTGTTTTTTCCTCTGCTGCTTCTGAGAAAGGATCACACATTATTACAGTCATAAGGGTCTTAAATACAGACCAAGGCCACCTCTGTGGAGATGAGAAAGCAGAGAGGCTGAGTAGCTGAGCTGGGGCTCCTAATGGTAATTCCTCTACCAGCTGTTTCTGGCTTAACCAAATCCCTCAGGATCTTCAGAAGGGACACTTTAGCAGGCTTCAGGCTGTTCTTTCTCAGGCAGGTGAAGTCTCCACAATCTGTCACACCTCTCTGTGGGGCAGTTGCATAGCAGGTTATGTTGGTTCCAGGAAGCACAATGAGAGAGGCAGGGAAGGAAGCCAGTTCCAGGGTTGCTAGAGAGTAGATAACTGCTGTGGGCAGCTGGGGCTCTGTTCCATAGGGATGTCTGAGAGACAATAGGAGCATATACCTCAGAAGTGACCCATTTGAGGGGCAAACAAACTAGAATATTGAGTCCCCAACTACTGTCTTGTCATGTTTAGCAGCTGCTCCAAAGTGCATGCATCTGCCACTTTTAGCCTATTCTATAAAGGGCAAATGTACCCTATAGCCAGAGAAAGCTTCAGGCAAAGCCATGGAGCATTAGCCAAGTCCTCTTCTAAATGAGAAATGTGAATGAGAAAGGATTGAGTCAGGTCTATTCCCCTGGAAAACATGCCCAGAATCCTCCTCCCTGCTCTGTTCCCCCAGGGATTGACCCTGTCCTGTGGTTGGCCCTGCCCTGGAGCAGGCTGGCTGCATCAACCCAGCCCCACATCCTTCCCCCATCCAGTGCAGAGGGAGACTGAGGCCTTTCTGGAAGTTCCTGTGAAAGAGGGAAATGGTTCCATGATCTGGGAGGGCCAGCACACAGCTGATGCTCCACCATTGGCTGGAGTTGCAGAAGGTGTGCCTGTCACTGTCTGTGTATAGGTAGGGCTGTGATCTGCACAGATCAGCCTGGTTCCATAGGAGGCCATTCCTGATAGGGGTGGGTTCAGTTCTTCCTACAAACATGGCTAGAGACAAGGGAAGGGTCCCCAAGGGAAGTCAGAATTCTGTTGTTGTTGTTGTTGTTGTTGTTTTCCAAAAGCATTCATAGAGGGAAGAGACAAGAAATGTTCTCTACACTCTCTCTTTTTTTTAAGATTATTTATTTATTTATTTGACACAGAGAGAGAGATCACAAGTAGGCAGAGAGGCAGGCAGAAAGAGAGGAGGAAGCAGGCTCCCCGCTGAGCAGGGAGCCCGATGCGGGCCTCGATCTCAGGACCCTGAGATCATGACCCGAGCTGAAGGCAGAGGCTTTAACCCACTGAGCCACCCAGGGGCCCTCTACACTCTCTTCAGGGTAATCAATTACCAGGAGAAGGAAGACAAGCCTAAAGCCCGAGGACAGAGGTTCCTTGGATATAGAGTTTTTAGTGGAATAGTGGCTTTTAAAATATTGAGAAGAGAATGTTCTGGTTCCAGGTAAGACAGAGTCAACACATGAAACCCTGACTTTACCAAAGAATCAACTCCAAAACGTGGACAGAATGCATGGAAAAACCAGCAGACAGACAAAAGACTAGAATTTGAAATACCAAAGAACCAGAAAGGTTTACCATTGCTTTTTCTCTGGTGTCCCCCAGCCTGGGTCTCAAGAAGCCAGGAAATTGGAAGAGGGAACCTGGGCGTGGAGAGAGAGCTCTGGGAAAAGCCTTCCAGTCCTGCTCCAGGAACAGGCAAGGAACTCAGGAGACAGACAATGGGAGTGGTCCCCTTGTTTTCTTTTCTCTGCTCTCTGATGCCCTGGACGCTGAGGCCATCCTGTGGTGGCAACAGAGAGAACAGCAGTGGCAGGAGATCCTAGAGATACATAAAATGCTGCAGAAGGGGAACTTCCTCTGATCAGAGTAGCTGTGGATCCAAGAGAGTTGGGCAAACCCCTGTTGCTTTTTTTTTCCTTTTTTTGTCTTGCTCTGTGACCCCAGAATTGGGGGCAGTTAGGGGCCTGCATGGCAGAGCAGGGTGGGGGAGATCCAGGGAACCAGATAGTACTGGAGAGATAGTAGGGAGTGAGGATCTCAGAAGAAGGAATCCTAAACTGCACAAGTGTGGGTCTAATCCTAAACAACACGTCAAAGACTTGTAGAACTGAATGAAGGGATAGAGTATCACCCAGCCAGACTGAACAGTGGAAGATCCACACTCAACACAGGTCCAAACAGCACTACAGAGGCTTGCTTTGACACAGAACTGATATTGAGACCACAATCCACAGAGGGCTGGTCAAAATTTGCAGCCTGAACCCAACTGGGTTAATTGCCTGCTGAAAAAAGAAAAATCAACATTCCCCATAGAATTTAAACAAGATACAGAGTCTCATAGCATAACTTTCAAAATGTCCAGGATATAATCCAAAACTACTCAGCATATGAAGAACCAAGAAAATTTCAGTTCTCATGGGAAAAAAAAAATTAACAGACCCAAAGTTGGAATTAAAAAGACAAGAAATAACAAGTGTTGGTAAGGATGTGGAAAAAAAAAAAAGAAACCTTGTGCACTCTTGGTGGGAATGTAAATAGATGCAGCCATATTGGACACAGTATGAACATTCTTCAAAAAATATTCCACTATTGGGTACTTATCCAAAGAAAACAAAAAACCAATTCAAAAAAATATGCATCCCTCTGTTTATTATAGCATTTTTTACAGTAGCCAACATAGGGAAGGAACCCAAGTGTCCATCAAAAGATGAATGGATAAAGAAGATGTGATATTTATAAAATGGAATATTGCTCAGCCATAAAAAAAGAATGAGATCTTGCCATTTACAACAACACAGATAGACCTGGGTGGGGGTATGCTAAGAGAAATAAGTCAGGCAGAGAAAGACAAATATCATAAGATTTCACCTATATGTAGAATCTGAAAAACAAAACTAAAAGCAGAAAGAGAGCCATAGATACAGAGAACAAATTGGCAGTTGCCATGGTGGGGAGTATAGGGGGATGGGTGAAATGGGTAAAGGGGAGTGGGAGGTACAGCCTTCCAATTTTGGAAGTATAAGTCACGGGGATGAAAGTCACAGCATAGGGAATATAACCAACAGTATTGTAATAGCATTGTACAGTGACTGATGGTAGATACACCAGCTATATCTGTGGTGAGGACAGCATAACATATAGACTTGTATACCCGAAACTAATGTAACATTGTGTGTCAACTATACTTCAATTAAAAAAAGAGACATCAATGCTGAAATAATTCAATCTGACAAGGAGTTTAAAGCAACTATTATAGAATATTCAAAGAAATAAAGGTAAGCACTTTTGAAATGAATGGAAATGTAGGAAATATTAGCAAAATCAGAAAATTAAAAAACAAGTAGCAAACAAAAACAAATATTAAAATAGTAGACTAAATTACATTAAATGTAAGTGATCTAAATTAAAAGATTGTCAAAATGAATAAAAATATGACCCAACCATATGCTCTCCTTATTCACATACAACACAATTATATGTATCCCAAGAAACATTGTATGATTACATGCATCATTTTGTGATAATCCCAAGGAAACTATCCCAAAATCCTATAGAGCTAGAGTATGGTTCTTGCAAAGTGGTAGATAAACACATGAAACAGAATAGTCAAGAAATATAACCTTTGATAGTCTACTCATTTTTTACAATGATGTAAAAAAGCAATTCAAAGTAGAAAAACACTCTTTTCAACAAATGGTGTTGAAATAATTGAGCTCCCTTGGGCAGTAAATGAACCTCAAACTTGAGGAGTAAATATGGGGGAAGAAAGAAATAAAGTCATACTACTATGCTCATCCTGGGGGAACATAAGAGCAGGAAAAAGAAGAGGTCTAAAAAGCCCATCTTTTAGGAGAGAAGGAGTTGAACAGCAGGTGTGATTATCATTTTAAGAATAGGAAAATACAGATTTACTTGGGATTAATACTCTGTGCTAGATTGATAAAATGGTTATGGTTCCTTAAGCCTCCCTATATCCATGCCCTTCACAAAGGCGACTTTACAGTTCCTCTCACTGAGAGGTGGAGTCTCTATCCTTTTCCATGGAATGTGGCAGAAGTGTGTGTGGGCCAGTTCCAAGCCTAAGCCCACATCCTCTCATTTTCTTGGAAGCCTGTCACCATTGTAGGACATGCCTAAGTTACCCTGCTGAAGCATGAAATGCCATGTATATCAGAACCAAGTGGACCCAGCTAAGGCCCCTGACATATGAAAGAATGCAGCCAAGATCAGCAGAGCAAAGATTATTTTTAAAAGGTTGTAAGGGGGGAGCCTGGGTGGCTCAGTCAGTTGGGTGTCTGCCTTCAGCTCAGGTCCTGATCTCAGGGTCCTGGAATCAAGCCTTGTCTCAGGGTTCCTGCTCAGCATCAAGTCAGCTTCTCCCTCTCCCTCAGTGATTTCTCTCACTCTCACTCTTGCAAATAAATAATTTTTTTAAAAAGTTTGGAAGAGGGCGCCTGGGTGGCTCAGTGGGTTAAAGCCTCTGCTTTCGGCTCAGGTCATGATCTCAGCGTCCTGGGATCGAGGCCTGCATCGGGCTCTCTGCTCAGCAGGGAGCCTGCTTCCTCCTCTCCCTGTCTCTCTGCCTGCCTCTCTGCCTACTTGTAATCTCTCTCTCTCTGTGTCAAATAAATAAATAAAATCTTTAAAAAAAAAAAGTTTGGAAGAGCTGAGAACACAAAATAAATCAAGACAAAATGTCAGAACACTTAAAATAATACACAAAAATGAACTCTGCTCAAACTGCATTGAAGCTGAAAGAACGTGGGCAGAGTGGAAGACACTCCTTTGGAAGGTGAGAAGCCATGAAACTTTCACCATGGCCTTGTACCAACTGTAGAAGGATTTACTGTGACTTGTTTTTCAGACTGTTGCTGAGTTATGATTAACACTTATTTAAATAGAAAATATGCATTTTATTTATATCTACATAGATATATGGGTAATATATCTTCAGTTTTATCTATAATGATATATTACAGACTTATTTATTATTTATAGATTAGTTTAAAAATAATTTCATACAGTACAAAATGGAGTGCATGCATGGCATATACTGCAGACAGGAAATACACATCGGTTCATCAAACTTTTATTTCAGTTACTTATATGGTTTTATATATGTAGGTATGTGCTGGACCATAATAAGCACTGTATTTCTTCCTGTGAAATGATCCAACATGATTATACCCCAGTATGTTGAGTAACAAAAGAGTTTGTGCAGCTAGCTGAAACGGCCAGTACAAGAACGACCATTCTTTTTCTATTTTGTATACACACTATCTTAACTCCTCAAGGCCAGGCTGCAATCACTCTGATAGTCTCATATTTTGTTGCCTTGTCTTTTCAGATTTGCAGTCAGACAGTGATCCTCATTTAAAAGAACTTCCTCCATTTGCTAGCATTACTTATAAGGCTGGGAATTCTTGTGGTAGCATCCCAGATATTTACAGCTCTGCCAAAGATTTAGAAGTTGTTTACACCTCTTTGTGAGGTTTTTAGAAAAGACTCCTTTAGAAGGGATCACGTCTCACAGATATTATCCCAAACTCCCCCAACCCATGGCTTGAACGGGCCAATCAAGAAATTCCAGTCAATGAATCTATCAATACCAAACTTAAGCTGGAGTCTTTTGTGCCTCAACTGGTTTCATTTTTGTTTGCAGTAGACTGCATTTCCCCTGGGTATATGAATGTTTAGATAGCTGGTGAACCAGAGGTCAATGCTTATACGGACATTTAACTGTCTGTGTCAGCATCCATAACACCTCAGAAGTTTCTCATTTGCTCTGCCATTGAGCCTCCATAGTCAAATTCAACAAAAACGTCCAGGAGGCATCCATGACTCTAGATTTGCCTCCATAGGGAGAACCTTTCTCACATGCCAATCAACACATGACCAGAAATCTCTCCCTAATATTAGGAAAGCTATCCAATCCCACAGCCAAAGTGGTAGCAGCCCAGTGAAGATCACTTGATTCATTGGCTAAAGTAGTTATGGACAATCACATGGCCCTTGATTATCTACTTACTAAACAAGGAGACATTTGTGCAGTTATGAATTCCATCCTTTGTACGTAGATCAATGCCTCTAGAGAAGTAGATATTCAATTTTAAAAGATCAGAGGACAAGCACGCAGGTTATGGCAAATTTCTCCTCACACTCCATCGTCTTTTGATCTATTTAACTGGCTACCTTCAGGTTTGAGCTCCAGGCTTAGAACCATCTTAGAACCAACTGGATTTATCATATTACTCTAATTCTACATTGCATAATTACTCTTGAACTTCATACCTGCTGCCTGTCAAATGTCTGCAGAAGCAATGCATCAAAGAGGGTGATGCTGTTTCAATGCTTGGAGATGATCTCCAACACTTACCACCTTGATAAGATATAGAGTGTAGGTGGAAAAGGCCTGAGTGTTTTCCCTCCTATCCTTCCTTGTTGCTCACATGTGGCCTCAGTAGTTTCAATTAGTGCACTTTCCCTCCAACATGGGATGTGACAGCCAGGACAGGGCCTTCCAGGCAACAAGGGACAAAAGCACGAAATGGGAAAAACCCTGACTTGTGATCAGTGGTGCTCTCTAGGGATGGTCTTTTTTTTTTCCTAGGGATGATCTTGTTCAAAAGGGGGAAATGTGAAAATGCATGAAGGACACCTCTTTTAAAATGGAGTCGGGAAGCCCCGAAGGGGACATTCTCTTGCACGTACTACTCCTGGCAGCGAGCAACACCAGCAGGAAGAGAAAAAATAAAAATTGTCTTGACAAGGGGGACATTTTTCACATAGGAATTTCATCTCCTGCCTTTAAGAAAAAGAAGGAAACCCCTCCCTGTCCAAGCAATGGTGCACTAAGCACTGCTTGCAGCCAATGAGGAACCATCACTGTCTGAAACACTTGTTCTTCTCCAGTGAACTTCTGTTCAATATAACCCTCCCTGATGTCCTCCTAAAACCTAATGAAAGCTGACCTTCCCTTTGTCTCTTTGGACTTTCCTATGGTTCACCATACTTTGTATGTCCTGAAGTATGATTCCTCTGCCATCCCCAAATAAACTCACTTTGCCAGTAAAATAACTTGCAATTTTATTTTTAAGGCTGGCACAGCCAGAGAACTTACAAAATCACTAGAGTTGGAGAGCGTGTGAGTTTTAGAAACAAACCAGGCAGACTTCCTCAGTGTGTCCATTGATCTGAGGTAAAGTTTGGTGGTCAGATAACATCTTCCAATGGAGCACATCCAAGCCTGTGGCAGGAAGCACATTAAGTAAATCCATGTAAACCCGAGACTAAATGTCCTGTTCAAGGTTGAGCAGGAAGACTTTCTGACAGCGGGCAGTTATCCTCCCTCCACTTTTAATCTCAGCCTCCAAACCAGCTGTCAGCAGGATGTGGAAAGCCAACTTCCAGGAAGAATGTTTTTGTTTTTGTTTTTGTTTTTGTTTTAATAAGATAAATGTGCTAGAGAAGTATGCCCATAGATGCATTGTCCTGTGGCGATAAACCCATCGGTCCATGTTACCCATAAATGATCTATGGCAGGAGGTGGACTGAAAATGGTGAATGAGGACTGGGTGGGCGTTGGTGGCTGCCTTTGGGACTTCCAAGGGACAGTTATGTCGTACTCCCCCAAGGGCAGTGTGAGGGGAGTAAAGACAACGATCAGGTCCGGGGTTTGAGGAGTTTCAGTACACAGTGGGACTTTCAAAGAAAGTTGCAGCAACCAGGTAGAAATATAGAATCAGATCTCAAAATAAGAACCTGGCATGAAGGCAGATATATAGGGAAGCATTGAATGTGGCCAAATTCTTAGTAGCTTTGAGTGTGGAAACGAGGTTCTTCATTCAGAGCCTATGATGGTGGGTGTAATTTGGGGATCTATAACCCCTCTAAAGTTATATACAACATTTTATGTAGATGTTACTGAATGCTCAAATGGAATTATTTTTTTTTAAGATTTTATTTATCCATTTGACACAGAGAGAGAGATTACAAGTAGGCAGAGAGGCAGGCAGAGAGAGGAGAGAGGAGGAAGCAGGCTCCCTGCTGAGCAGAGAGCCCGATGTGGGCCTCGATCCCAGGACCCTGGGATCATGACCTGAGCCGAAGGCAGCGGCTTTAACCCACTGAGCCACCCAGGCGCCCTGGAATTATTTTTTGACACAGAGAGAGAGAATACAAGCATGGGCAGCAGCAGGCAGAGAGAGGGAGAAGCAGGCTCCCTGCTGAGCAAGGAGCCCTTTGCAGGGCTCAGTCCCAGAACCCTGGGATTGTGACCTGAGCCAAAGGCAGATGCTTAACCAACTGAGCCACCCAGGTATCCCTCAAATGGAGTTTTTAATTGAGGCATATTTCAAAGTGAGGTGCCAGAGAAGAATGTGAAATCTCTCACAGTAGGCAAAGACCCATAGATATTGAGGAAATAAAACAGTCAGGAGTTGGAAAGCAGAGGGAAATTTTAAGCAAGGTGGGCTCCTGTCCAAACCTCACCAAGGCTACAAGCTGAGACTGACTCAGTGCTTTCCAGCTGGGCACCCAAGAAGGGGCTAGGCTGGAACTGGTCTGAGCAGAGAGAGCTGAGGTGGGAAGGCCCATATACCTTAGCCAAAAGAAACCAAGGGATTCCAATGGGGCAATCAACCAGCTGGAAGACAGAACATTATGCTGCTGGGATAGGCAGAATAATGTCCCTCCAAAATGTCCCTGTCCAACCCCTGGAATCTGTGAATAGGCTACCTCCAAAAGCAAAGGGGATTTGCAGGTGTGATTAAGTTAAGGCTCTTGCAGTGGAGAGATCATCCTCAATTATCCGGGTGGGCTGAACATGATCACAAGGGTGCTTGTGAAAGGGAAGTAGAGAGTCAGAGAAGGACAAGTGGCAGAAGAATCAGGGGTCACAGGAAATATTTGAAGATGCTGAACTTCTGGCTTTGGAGATGGGAAAGGGGCTATAGGCTAAGGCATGCAGGTTGACTCTATGAGCTAGAAAAGGAGAGAAATGTGTTCTTCTCCAGAGCCTCCAGAAGGAATGCAACCCTGCTAACACCTTAATTTTAGGATTTTTAATCTGCAGGACTGTGAGATAATATATGTGTGTTGTTTCAAGCCAGTGTTGATGGTAACTCATTACAGCAGCCCTAGGAAACTAACACAGCTTCCAGGAGAGCTATGGAGGAGAGGTACTAGCAGTGGGGGCTGGAGGAGAGCCAGGAAGGGACTCACAGAACGGTATACTGCACAGTTCCCAACAAGTCCAGGAGCACTGCAGCTAGAGCCAAGTAGGAACTTCTCCGTACCCCCACCCCTTCTTTTTCTGCTGGTCCCCACATCAGAAGGGTCCTGAAGTAAGATGGTAAGATGAGGCAGATGGAACAGATGGGGAAAACGAAAAAGGAGCTATCACTCTTCCTCACAGGCAGGCTTCCAGGAGGGAGAAGTACAGCTTCACAACACATTCAAAGCTCTGACCATCTGGAGACCAGTTCTTTATTACCGGATTGAGGTTGTCTGTATTGTCTGAGAGTGCCCTGAAAGATTACAGGGAACAAATAGCACAGCTGAGTCCATTCAGTGGGACAGTGGAAAGTGAATATAAAGCCATGTCATGACTTCACCCATACTTGGAGTCTGTTCCCCATAAGGGGCACATCCTCTGTTTTCTGGGAAGCATTGGCTTCTCCAAGGGGGAGCCACGCACCTCCCAAATTTAAGAATTATTAACATAGGGCATCGTCTGTGTGGCTCAGTACGTTAAGCGTCTGACTTCAGTTCAGTTCATAATCTCAGGGTCCCTGAGATTGAGTCGGGGTCCCCATTCAGGGGGAGACTGCTTGTCCCTCTGCCCCTCCCCTCACTCATGTTCTCTCTCTCTCTCTCTCTCTCTCTCTCTCTCTCTCTCNTCTCTCTCTCTCTCTCTCTCTCTCTCTCTCTCTCTCTCTCTCTCTCTCTCTCAAAAATAAATAAATAAAGTATATTTTTAAAAAGAAAAGAATTATTAACACAGGCTGTTGCACCACTGCCGCCATCTTGCCAGTCCTTTGGGTTTTAACAAGGCTGGGTGATACTTCAGAATGGCAGACAAGCCAATTTGAGAGCAGATCATATCAAGTTTCATTCAATATGACAGAACCCCACTAGGCACAATTTATATTGACACATCATGCCTTCTGTGGGAAAGACAGCATTTCCTGAGGAAAGTTGCCGTTGTAGAGAGGTTGTCTAATCTTTCATTCCAGGAAATCCAACACAACATCACAGTGCAGAACTATCAGCCCACGCCAGATAGCTGCATCATCAACATGGTTGTGGGCCGGCTCAAGGCTGATGAAGACCCCACCATGGGGTTCCACCAGCTGTTCCTATTAAAGAACATTGGCGATGCTTGGGTTTGCACCAATCACATGTTCAGGCTTTCCCTGAACTTTGAGTGGCCTCCTCTCACCCAGGCACTCATGCTGTTTCCTCCTTTCTCCTCTTCTTTATACTATTCACATTCCTCCAGTTGTTCCAAATATTATCCACAAACAAGCAGGGCCACAGTGGGAGTGGGCTCAGTGCGCTGCTGCTATGGAGGTATTATTCATGATGTTTGGACATTAGTTGCATCTGACAAAGTTTGTGTTGTACCAGCACACACTTTGGAAAGACTTAAGTAATGCAAAAGGTTGTTTTATTTATTTATTTATTTATTTATTTATTTATTTATTTATTTATTTATTTTTAATCTACTGACAAGTTGTTCTAGTAACCCATAGAAGTGAAGGAAAAAGTATCTGCCTCACTGCCTGGATATTCATTTGTTCAGATGTTTCAATGCCTCATGATACAATAATACCACAAATATTTTCTTAAAAAAAAGAATTATTAACACAGAGGAAGAGACCAAGGTTTAGGCCTGAGGGAAAAGTGATATCCTGGCCAGGCAAGGTATAGGGAAAGGGTGATAAGAAGAGTCCAAGGGAAAGTCAAAGGACAGGGAGGATGTGGTGTTCACTTGGTTGACCTGTTTGTGCTCCACTGCCCTGTGATCCAACATCCCCCATGTCTCCATTGCTTCCTGTCACTCCAGACCGCCCACAGAACTGGCTGAGGTGGGTTCAGTAGACAGACGCCTCTGGCCTGGCTTCCACCCAGATAATGCTGGGGCAGCAAGAGGGTGTCTGTTGCTAAGACAGAAGCCCCCCAGAAGAGAAGAGATGAGTATCTGTATGAGTGTATGTGTGTGAGAGATGAACATATACAAAAAGAAGGAGAGGAAGTGGGACTGAACTTGCCAACCATGGCAGAGTGTTCCTGCTCATCCACCAGGTCCAGCTACAGATGGAGAGGGAGGAGGAGGAGGGCTGTGTGGGTCCACCACTGACCATTTAAATATGGCCAGGCAAGGAAGGTCAGTGGGATCCTGCTTGGCCCTGGAGGGTAAGGAGGGGGGGTCTTCCTATTCCTCCCCAGCTGAGGGACAATGGCCAGACTCTGGCAGGTTCCACAACTCCTGCTGGCCATCCTGGTGGCTCTGATGGCTCTCACCTACCAAGTAAAAAGGAAAACCTTTCTGAGTGTCAAAGAAGTTCCTGCATCAGAGCCCAATGTGGCAGCCACTATGCAGTATGTGATCAATGACTTCAATGAGAAGAGTGACGACAAGTACAGTTTCCGGATTGTGCCCATCCTGAAGGTCCAGAAGCAGGTCAGTGCAGCCCCCTCTTCCTAGCCATACCTCTCCAAAGGGGACAGTTCAAAGGGGATGCCCATACAAGTGAAATTCAGCGTCATTTAGTTTCAAGTGGGAATTTTAAGAGAAACCTAAATTCACTGGCATGGATGAAATTACTTAAATGATAGCTAAGACCAGGGGTCAACAGATTATGCCCTAGGAACCGAATAGGCCGGATGCCTAAAATTTTTGTAAATAGTTATATTGCTACCCAGCCATGCATGCCATGCACGCACACACCATCTAGGGCTGCTTTTGAACCACAACAGCTGAGTTGAGAACTTGCAACTGAGATTGCATGGATTGCAAAGCCCAAAAGTCTGACTATCAGGCCCTTTACAGAGAGTTTAAAGACTCTTGCCCAAAACAATTAGTATCATGTGAGTTGCCCAATGTGTCTTTGCCCAGAGACTGGTTTCTGGAGAATTCTTCTTGAATGTTGAAAGGATAGGAGTCAGATAAGAAGGGGAGTGAGAAGCCCACTAATTTGTCCAGGAAGGAGTCCTTGATCTTGGGCACCATGCAAAGGAGTTATTGCTCCCAGAAGCTACAAAGAAAGGAGAAGTCCTTTTATCTCCTTGCCACTTGCTCCCCACAGATTACTGACCATATGGAATATCATGTGAACATGGAAATTCGGTGGACCACCTGTCAAAAATTTGAGACTACTAACTGCTCCTTTCAGGAAGGGGAGCTTTACAAGGTACCGGGTGAATGCACATTGATTCAGGAAGAACTCACTGGGGTTTTCTGTGGTTTCAGAATGAGGTAGGGTAGAATTACTGGGGGTATATTCAAGCCTGCTTAAAAAGAATGCATAGACAACACTGGCTTACACAAAGAGGAAAAGTGACGGTAAGAGTGATCAAGATCCTACAAGGCAGGCATTGCTCCTTTGTTGTTGAAAGAATTATGGGAGGTAAAAGATATCTAGACATGGAGAGTCAAGGTGTCTGAATAATTAAATATAACAATAGGGTAAAATTAGAGGATCTTCTTGGTGTTAGTGATTGAACCGATGGAATTGGTATTCTGATTTCTATTTTAGGAGAAATGTAAGCATTTAAGCCTCCCACCCACCACCCATCCTGGGATTTTAAATGAAGAGCAAGAAACCAAAATCAAACTAAGAAATTATTTTTATTAATTTTTCATTATGAGATAAGAGGGAAGTGAAAAAGAAAAGCAAAATCTTGAGAGAGAACGGGGACAAGGGAAAGAGGGAGAGGGTATGATGGATCAGTGGATGAACAAAGAAAAATGCAGGGAAGGAAGGATAGATGGTGATGGGTGAGTCCATGTGGACAGATCCAGGTGGATGGATGATGGATGGATGGGTGGATGGGTGGATGGATGGAGGATGGATGGATGGATGGATGGATGGATGAAGCCCGCAGAGGCCATATAAGGGAAAGTATGAAGTAAATGACACATGAGTAAAAATAAAGAGGAAAAAAGAATCACTGGTACCTATTATGAGTATGGCAGGATGGAGCCTATTTCTAGTGTCCAATTATCACCATAAAGAGAAGGACATTTGAGGGGATGATCTCACCAATTCCACTATCAAGTGATTGAAATTAAAATAAAAGTCAAATGATGTTTGGATTGGAGGCATGGTAAGGTGGTGTCATTATTCCCAACTACATGTGTTATATCCTCTTGCTCCTTTAAAGTTTTCACTTTGCATGTTGACCGTTTTTAAATATTGTTTTTGTTTTTTAGCAAATCGAGTGCTTCTACTCAGTGTTTGTTGTTCCCTGGTTTGAAAAGTACAAAATTCTGAACAAAAACTGCACCAATGGCTAGATGTCCTGGAGCATGCACCTGCGATCACTATACATGAAAGTATCCTGCAATATGCAGTAATTCTCAATACAGAAAATAAATATTTGTTGAACTACTATCTTAATACCCTTAATACTTTTAATGTTTATGATTCCACTCTTTTTTTGCCAAATTCTTCAGTTCATAATAATATAATCTGAAGGTACTCTGGGCTAGGGCAGTTTGGGGTTTCTAATGAGGTGATGTGGATAATTCCTGACCTTATATAGCCTATACCTGCATATTAGCAGAACTTCAACCCAACCTCATTTCAAGTAGTAGTCTTTAGACTGTGGAGTAATTAGATGAGAAGGAGGATGAGGGAAGAAGTTGAAGTCACTTAACCTGATCAGACAAAAGTTGTTTGCAAGTATGGCCTACAATGTCTTCTCTGAAGGGCCCAATGAAGAGTATCCCTTTTCTTGCTTACGGTGTTGAATAAGGACAAATAATACAAGTAATTTTAAAAGATGAGGGTCTTTGTTACTGATAAGGACTAAGTTGGGAGATGTGTGTTATTTTTGAAGGACAATGAACTGTCTAATACCAAATTCTAGATTTATACCCCTAGTCTCAGCAAAATTGGACCAGAGAAGGTCTCTTCACAGAGGACTTCCTCGCTTGGAGTGACCGAGGAAAATATGTGCCTATGTGGGAAGGAGGAGGACTGCAGTACCATGACTACTTTATTCATCCCAGATAGTCCAATCAGAATAATTCCTTCAGGAGAGAAATGATTGAAGGTGGAGAGAAATTGGGAAGAATATGTTAAAGGGACTCCTTTTCCATGGGTGCCATATTAGCAGTGGGGAATGAACACACACACACCCACAGCTAACAGCTTAATTCAGGATTTCAAACAATGTCACCAATTTCATCTCTCCACTTGACTTCTTCCATGTGGTTTCAGAGGGCTGCCAGCTGGGTCATATCTGTCCTCATTCATATCCAGTAGGGGAGAAAAAGATCTCATTGTGGTTTAATATTACTGGAGAACTCTAGAGACATTATAAAACATACACACACATGCACACTCACAACTCTTTCTTACACACACACACACACACACACACACACACATCTACTTGAAGGGAGGGAGAGTGGGGTATTTATGCAACAGCCTCAGTCAGTCATTGGCTGCAGAAAAGCTCTTAGGAGGCATTAATTCCCTGGAACCACTGGCCTGGGGTGGCTTGAGGGCAGAGCAGGCAGCCAGAGATAAAGGGGCATAGGTGCTGCACTTGGAGCTGGTGTGCACAGAAAGATAAGACGTGCGAGGATAAAGCAAAGTGCCAACAGGGTACTCTTTCTGCATGTAGACTGTGTGCAGGGGATGAAAAATAGACACATCAAGTCTCTACCAGATAGAGATAGCTGGGAGCTTTGAAAGAACAATATTTTTGCCTTTTACACTTCCTACCAAAGTTCTGGAATGCTCAAGGCACTGTTTCAGGTGATGTGCATGTAGAACTCCCCTCCACCAACTGCTCAGGAAAACGTTAATCTGCAGTTTCCTCATCTTTAACTGAAAGTAACTACCTATTTCTTGGAGTAGTTATAAGTATTAATGATGATAGTGCATGTAAATTACTTAATAAAGCAAATATTCAAATAAATGTTGATGATTGGTAAGAATACTGGCAGTAGCAGTAGTAATTCAATATTAATCAGTCATTCAACTCTCTGCTGGCATTATGGTGCTTTGTCTGAAGGCAAAGGTTATTAACCTGGGGTAGAATAAAAGAAAGGCAGAACATTTGTGCCCATTGATCTTTTGGATTTCTCAGCCTAATTTTTAAAATTTTTTTATTTTGAAACAATAAAAAGAAGAAACTTATAAGATAGTATAGAGAGGTCTCCTGTACACTTCACTTAGTTTCCTTGCATGGTCACATCTTTTGTAGTTATAGAAAAGTATCACAAGCGGGAAATTGACACTGGTATAGTTTGCATGTGTGTCATTTTGTCATATGTGTAGATTTGTGTGACTGTAACCACAATCAATACATAGAACTATTCCATCACCACAAAAATGCTCTGAGTCACACCTCCATTTCCCCACCATCTGGAACTCCTTGCAACCACTAATTTATTCTCTCTTTAGTTGTACCAATTTGAGAATGTCATATAAATGGAATCAAGTATGTGACCTTTTGAGATTTGTGACAATGCCCTTGGGATCCATCCAAAGCGTTTCATGCTATCAGTAGTTTGTTGCTTTTGATTGCTGAGTAGTATTCCATGGGATACTATAGCTCCACAGTTAACTATTTACGTATTTTAGGACATGTTTGTTGTTTTCAACTTTTACAAATAAAGTTTCTGTGAACAATCACGTATAAGTTTTTGTGTGGACATAAGTTTTCATTTCTTTGGGTTAAATGCTGAAGAGTGCAATTGCTGCACCATATAGTAAAGTATATTTTTGGATTTTCCCTTTTTGAAAAAAGAAACTGCCAAACTGTTATCCAAAGGATGTATCATTATGTAAGATCCCTCTGTATTCCTGGTAATTTTCTTTGCTCTGAGGTCTACTTTATCTGATATTAATATAGCTTCTCTCACATTCTTCTAATGTTTAGATAATATAATTTTTTCATCTTTTTACTTTCAACTTGCACATATCATATTTGAAGTAAGTTTCTTGTAGACAGCATATAGTTGGGTAGTATTTTATTTAATCCACTCTACCAATCTTTGTCTTTTAATTGGCTTATTTAGACCATTTACATTAGTTCATACATTCCATTTAATGTAATTGTTGAAAGGAATTAGGTCTGTTATTTTATTTTATTTTTTCTTCTCTCTGTAGTTTGTTTCTGTTTTCTTTATTCTTCCCTCTTGTGAATTACTCAAACATTTGTTAAAGAATTCCGTTTTTATGTATCTATACTCTTTGTGAGTGTATCTCTTTGTACAGCCTTCTAGGTGGTTGCTTTCGAGATGACATTATAAATACATAACTTGTCAGTCTACTGGTACTGATATTTTACCAGTTTGAATGAAATGTAGGAAGTTTACCTCTCTTTATATCACTTTATTATTCCTCGTTTATAAATGTCCTAAATATTTCTTATACGTACATTGGGAACCACATCAGAAAATGATATAATTTTTGCTTTAACCGTCAGACATAATTTAGAAAACTCAAAAGAAAGAAATCCTATTGTATTTACCCATAGTTGTTATTTTAATGTAGGTCTTCTAGTGCAAATTCTCTAGTTTCCTTCCATGTGAAAATGGCTTATTTCCCCCTTTGTCCTGAGGGATATTTTTGGTGGACAGTTTTCTTTTCTTTTAGCCACTGAAAAACATTGTAGCACTTCTAGCCTCTGTGGTTTATTTTGAAAAATTTATTGTTATTCAAATTGGGGTTTTCCCCCTAAAGGGAAGGTGCCTTTTCTCTTTCACTGCTTTCAATTTTCTTCAGAAGTTTAACTCTGATGCATTTGGCTGTAGATCTCTTTGGGTTTATCCTGTTTAGGATTTACCCACTTTAGTAATATACGTTTGAGTAATATATGTCCACTTTGAATCTATATGTTTATGTCTTTTGCCAAATTTGAGAAGTGATCAGCCATGATTTCTTCAAATAGTTTTTTAGCCCCCCCTCCCCCCTGCTTCTTTCTTCAATTTCAATGTGTTAGATACTTTGTAATAGTTTCAGCAATTTCTGAGGCTCTGTCCTTTTCTCTTTGGTCAACTTTCTCACTATTATTCAGACTGAATAGTTTCCATTATTCTCACTTCCATGTCATTTATTTTTCCTCTATTCCTTCCATTCCACTGGTGAGCCCACACATTTTTTTTAAAGATTTTATTTATTCATTTGACACAGAGAGAGAGAGATTACAAGTAGGCAGAGAGGCAGGCAGAGAGAGAGGAGAGAGGAGGAAGCAGGCTCCCTGCTGAGCAGAGAGCCCGATGTGGGCCTCGATCCCAGGACCCTGGGATCATGACCTGAGCCGAAGGCAGCGGCTTTAACCCACTGAGCCACCCAGGCACCCGGTGAGCCCACACATTTAATTTTGTGTTTTAGTTATTGTACTTTTCAATTCTAATATTTCCACCTGTTTTCTCTTTACATTTTTATTTCTTTGCTGAGACTGTATCTTTGCTGAGACTTCCAATTTGTTCATTTGTTTGAAGCATGTTGATAATTGATCATTGCAGCACTTTTATGATGACTGCTTTAAAATCCTTATAAAAAAATAAAATCCTTATCAAATGGTGGGTATTCATCCTTTCTGATGGCTGAGTAATACTCCATTGTCTATATGAACCACATCTTCTTTATCCATTCATCTGTTGAAGGACATCCTTCCACAATTCTTATCAGATGATTTTAAGATCTGTGTCATCTCTATGTTAACATTTATTCATTGTCTCTTTTCATTTAAGTTGACATTTTCCTCATTCCTAGTAGGACAAATGATTTTCTTTTAAAACCTGGGTGTTTTCATTTGTACTTCTGGATCCCACTTACATGTCTCTTAGCAGACCTCCTCTGACAGTGCTATGCAGGGAAGAGGGACACTACCTCATCACTGCCAAGCAAGGACTGAAGGCTAGGTTCCTCATTCAGCCTCTGTTGACACAGATCAGGGGAATTCCTCATCACAGTTGGACGGATGGGAATTCAGCCTTCTCCTCCCCACCCAGGCCTCTGCTGATACTACTCTCACTGGAAAGGGCAGCAGTGTCTCATCACTACTCTGCACATGCTTCTTCTCACACTAGCTCAGTGGGGAGAAACAGAAGTCCAGGCTCTCCACGTGGCCTCCACTATCACCACAGGGAGTGTGTGTGTGTTGGGGGGAGAGGGGTCAGTTGTTGACACTCAGTGACATGAAAGCTCTGCACCCTACTTGGCTTTCTCTGACACTATTTCAACATGAGTGTTGGGCTCCTCATTACAGTCTCAAGAGGGTGAAAATCTACATTCCCTACTCAGCCTTTGCCGGGGGTCAAGGGATTGTGGGGCCTCATTTTTTCCTGCGGCATTTGCCTGCCTGGGGAAAAGCACTTATCTAAATGTTCTCTGTTGCAATGGGCTGCCCCATCCTGGACTTTTGGCCAGAGAGAGCAAATTTTGCTGAGACATTTTCTTTCATCTGCTCCTGTTGTCATTTCCAGGTTTCCACCTTCTTCTTCATCTCCGAG
Organism: Ailurus styani; assembly: GCA_002007465.1. Lineage (NCBI taxonomy): Eukaryota > Metazoa > Chordata > Mammalia > Carnivora > Ailuridae > Ailurus > Ailurus styani. The sequence goes on along the minus strand of LNAC01000721.1, from coordinate 549,935 downwards.
TCTGAGATACAAAGCAAAAAGGAAACACAGGGCATAAGCTTCCTTTAGCTGCTGTCAAATTTCCACAAACTTGGTGACTTCAAATTGTAGAAATTTGTTCTCACACAGTTCTGTAGCCATGAAGTCTGAAATCAAAGGTGTTGGCAGAACTGTGCTCCCCCCAGAGGCTCTAGGGGAGAATCTGTTCCTTTCTTCTTCCAGCCTCTGGTGGCTGCTGGCTTTGCTGGACTATGGCCACATCACTACCTTGTCTTACTCTGTCTTTGCACACCTTCTCCTCCACGTTTCTCTGCTAAATCCTTCTCTGCCTCTCTCTTATAAGGAAATCTATCTTGGGTCTCTTAGACATCAGGGGCTAGACTCCCCACTCCTACCACAGAGGTCTGCCTTGTGCCTGTCCTTCCTAGCTGCCATTCATAAAAGCAAGGCAGATGGGCAGGGCAGGGAGAGTTCACTAAAAATTCAAAGCAAAGCCATAAAGTTTGGTAAAATATTATCAAAAGAATAAAGTATCATTTGAAATTACATAAAACAAAGCTACAATGAAAACAATTAGGTCATATAACCAAAAGATATTTTAAAAATAAGAACTTAGAAGCTGAACAAGGTTTAAATCAATAATTAAATAGCATTAGAGAGGTAAATTAAGTAAAAAATTTTTAAATGTTAAAAAAATTTTGAGTAAATTAGCTAAAGGCTTAATATACATGTATCCTATTATCCATGATTCCACTCTTAGTTGTGTACTCAACAGAAACTCATGCATATGTCTATCATTAGACACACACACACATGCATATTTATTCTTAATAGCTATTATTCTTAGAAACTAGAAACTACCATAAAGTTCATTATCAGTAGAATGGATAAACATAGTGTGGTATAATCACAAAATAGAATTCTACAAAATCTTAAAGTGAGCTACAATTATACACATCATGAAAGAATTCATAAATATGTTGAATGAGAGAAGTCAGAAACAAAAGAATATATACTGTATGATTTCATTTGTAAAAGTTCAACCAACAGGCCAAACTCAGCTAAGATGGTAGGATCTGGAGAGATGCTCCACACCTGTAACAAGAAGGTGAGAGTTGCTATTTCATAGGTTGTTATGATAACCAAATGAGAAAGTGAGGACAGCAGGCCCATGCAAGTCACCCACTCAGCCCTCAGTGACATTAAAGTTGCAGAACTGGATGTTTCTGGCCTCTCTCTTACATGAGAATTTCACCACCTTTAACATTGCACCTCCACTTTCCCTTCTCTCTCAAGCCACTCAGGTGAATTTGAGGTTCTTATTTTTGTGTTTACTCTTCCTCTTTGGAAATCCTCTCTCGAGTTGCCATTATAAGTGTCCTGGTGAGTATGGTCACTGAGGAGGTTCTTAGCCTTCATCCGCTCCCCATTTCTGGTCCAATGTACACCAATCTGTTCAACTATGAGTTGCATGAGGGAAGACACTATAGATCTCATTCCTCTGGCAGTGAGCACATGGGAGGCTCAGGAACTCTCTGTGAAGAAAAGACTTCACAAGGCCAGCCCAGACTGTTGTCCTTGGAAAGGCCCACTTGTACAGTTGGCCTTGGTTGGAGTGTGGGAACATGGGTGGCAAACAGTTCCCTACACTGATATAAAACTATCCCTAAGTGATGAGAGGAGTTCATTGTGTCTATACTGTTTACACAATGTGATTTATGCTGAATATATTTTTTCCCTCTAGGAGTATGAAGTTTGGACACATCCTAGGCAGAGACCACCTGTGTGTGCAGCTCCAGGGAAAACCCATGGAATTGAGTCTGTAATGAGCTTCCCTGGGAATCACATTTCACACATATTATCACAACTCACTTCTGGGGAATCAAGTGCATATCGTCTGACTGCACCAAGAAAGGACTCTGGAAACCTGCACCTCGTTCCCTGGAACATCTCCACATTAGCCTTTTCCATTTGCTGGTTTTGTCTTATACACTTTCACGGTAATAAGTCATAACTGTGAGTACCACTGTGTGCTGAGTACTGAGGGTCTTTCTACTGAGTTACTAGACCAGTGAACTTGGGGACCTCAGTCACATTCTCATAGATGTATAAGTCACAGGGGAAAAAACACAGCTTCTGCAACCTCAGGCCACTGCTCAGAATGTGCCTGAATCATATCAAACTTGAGAGACATGCACTGAAGTAGAAAAATTCTGAGTTTCCTCCAAGGAGTTAACATCTTTCTGTGCAAATTACACCGATTCCCTAAGGGCCACTGAATATGTGCATGAGTGTGAGTGTGTGAACATGTGAGCATGTACATGAATGTGAGTGTGTGACTGCATATGTGTGATTATGCCTGTGTATGAGTGTGTTGTTGAGTGTGCATGTGCACCCATGTGAGTGTACAGGTGTGCACAAATGTGAGCAGGTGTGTGGAGACCCTGCTGTGGGGAATGAGGCCCTTCTGAAGTCTAATAGAAAGTACACAGTGTGACCATCAAATATCTTTGCACCAATGCATTCAAGCCTCCAGACAAGAGTTGTTCCAGAGTTGGTAATAGTTCATCCAGGGCACAGTGTACACCAAAAAATCACAAATGAAACTCTGGGGAAGGAGAAAGAAAACAGCTTTCAGGGAAATATTTTGTGAAGGTGAACAAAAAGCTCCTGCCCCCCAACAAGCCTTTATCTGGGGAATCTGGACCAGTCTCTGTGTCTGCAGTCACATGGTTGAGGCGGAGTGGGGCCAGCCTGAACAGGGATGTCACCCGGGGTGCCCCCTGCTCAGTCACTTGGGACCTGGAACAGGTGCACCTGGAGCCACAGCCAGGTGATTAACTCTGGGCAGGACATCCCGGGATAGCCCCATTGCCCACTGCCCCAGTCCTCCTGCTCCTGCACTCAGGAACAGAGTGCTGCCAGCTTGCAGGTGGTTGCACCAGGATGGACTGGGTAACGCCAGAAAAGATGGGCAGATTGGAAGACAAGAAGGAAATTAAACAATTCCCAGGGACACAGAGAGGATGAGCCGAGACCAGAGTGAAGTCCCAGGGAAAGTAAACCAGTTCCACCTGAGGGTCAACGGTGAGACTGCCAGGGGAGGAGAATGGAAGCCTGCAGCCAGGCCTGTGACAGCTCAGGGCAGGGAGACTGCCCAATTAGAGAGCCTTCCTCCCACCTCTGGGCACCTCCAATGGCATTGGGCAGCCCTAAGGCCCATATCCGCACAGCTAGAAAAGCTGTCAATGTCCAATTTTGGTCTACTTTTTAAAATTTTACTTTTCCTTCTTTGATCACACGTCCCTGCTCAAATTACTGCCACCGCACACCTTTTTAAGCTTCTTTTTGCTTTGAATGGGGCATGAATTACTTGTCCTATTTCTCTTGCATTTGGTCCGGCTAATCTTCACAGATATCATATACTCCACTCCAGTTGTGAGCTATTGAGAAAGAGAGGCACTGTTAGTGTTGACTTCAAGCATCCAGTTGCTACCCCTCTCCAGGAAAAGCTAAGAGATGAAGCCCCAGGAGCCACAGTCCCTGTTCCCAGAGCTCATCCAGTAAAAGTATGGCTCCATTTTCTCCCAGCTGGAGGATGCACAGTGACAGCTAAAGCCTTTGGTTGGGCCCCAGCACGTGCAGAGCCCTTCCCTTTGCTCTGGAATGGCTCCACTTTTGCAGCCACAGATGGCTTCTCACCTGTTTCCCTTGCATCCTCAGGATGAGGAACTGACAAGACATTGAGTTTGGCTGCTCAGCAGCCCCAGAATACCCTCCATATCGATGCACATGATCCTCAGAATGCATAGAGGCTGCATCATGTCCCTTGGCTTCATCTATGTCCTCCCTCCCTACTCTCCCTACCAACCAATCTGAAGGAAAGCAGTTTAGTAACACAGTGAAAAAACAGAGGCTTAGAAACTGAATTGATTTGGGGCATTCATTTCCCCCCTACTAACACTGCACCCTTGAGCAAATGCCCAGCAGCCTCCCTTTCATCAAGTACAGAGTCCAGATAATAATTGTACCTGCTCAAGAAGTTGTTGCATGGGCTAAAGAGAAACATGCATCTCACTGAATGCACAAAGCAAATTTTAAAATAATATATTAGAAATTATTAATTTTTTTAGAAATTATTAAATGTTTTAACAAAGTGTAGGGAACATTACTCTAAAGCAGCTATGGAGTTAGGAAACAATGGAACAGAAGACAGAAGAATTGTGCTCAAGTTCTGGCTTTATCCCCTGCCAACTCTATTTCCTTGGCCAAGTCCTGCCACCTCCCTGACTCAGTTTCCTCATCTAGAGAATGGGGAGAACAGTGCCACTTTCTTCCTAGGGTGCATGCAAACAGTGAATGTGTACGCCATGGAGAACACACACCAGGGCTATCCCGGGCTGTTAGGATCTGTCTTGCTGTGTTCATGATCAAGTGCCAGGCTGTAAGGATTCTGAGGGCAGGGAGGCTAGGAAAACCCTTTGTGGCAGGATTCACACCCTAAAGTGAAACTCCAGCAAATGCTTTAGTGATTCATGTCCTCTATTTGAAATGGCTGGATCCTTCAAGACTGTCCTCCCCAGGGCAGAGCGGAGAAGCTCCTGGAAGTTCTCTGCTTCCTTGTCCCCAAGTCAAGGGCAAACCAAAGGAGAAGGCTTTGTGTTCTCCCTGGTGGTGGTAGAGGGAGTGAGCATACACACTACCCCCTGGAGGAAAATGCCCCCAGAAAAGCTCAGGTTGGTTGCAGGAGAGGGAGGCCTAGGTGAGTTTTGTCTCCTAGTCCCAGCATCTGACAGCTGAAGAACCTCAGGATGCAGGGCTCCTTTATTTTCATCAAAGCACAGTTCCATCCAGGTCTTGGCATCTTGCAGGGCTTTCACACTGACCTTCAGCGTACTCCATAGGTATGAAAAATCTAAAACACTGGCCATAAATTTTACTGACATTCCAGTGTGCAAAGTGTTTTTGTATTCATGATTAGACTGGATTGCTAGGTAATAAGATGAATCATCATAATCATACAAATATTTTCACAAGTGCTGCTTCACTCTTATTCTGCCCACTTGCAGGTGAGGTAACAGGCCTGGAGAGTATGAATGGCTCTTGACATAGATCTCACAATTAGAGGGACCTGGAACCTGGTTGCAGGCAGCCCATCAGGCCTACTTCCTATACCCCTCTGTGAGGTATTAGGACACACACAATCATGTGGCGAAAGGACCCAGGTCCCCTAGCTACCAAGGGTCACACACACTCTGTTTTTTTATCCATCTGAATGACATTAAAAGTTCATTCATAAGCTATTCTTCTAGAGTTAACTGTTAACGATAATGGACTGATTGCACAAGACAGCCCTCCTAGGAGTCTAAGATTTGTCCTTGGAAACAGTGACCTGGGAGAACAAGCCAACTTAGCAAGAACTTTGTTAATAGCCGCCACCTTGTGGCCAAGTCACCTCAGTGTCCGTGGGCCTGATGAACCACCATCTTGGGGCAAGCATATGTGACTGAAGCAGGGACAGGCTGAAGTTCACACTGTGATGTCAGGCCTGCTTTGTGTCACACTGACACTGCCTGCCCCTCTCTGTGCCCCAACCTTGCTGGTTTCTCCTGTTTCCACTGCCTCTCTCTCTCCCAGTCAGAGACCTTTTCTCCTGTCAATTTTTCTCCCAAATCAGGTTAATTGAACTAAAATGTGCTATTACCTTTGCCCTAACTTACATATAATTTACTATGTAAACTTGAAGGGAAGTTGGACCCACAAAAGTAGCTTTCAAACAACTTTTCTTTCTTCCATCATCCTCAATTGGTGTGTTTCAAAGAAACTTTGTATGCAAAACACATAAAAAGAGAAATGGTCTGGTTGAAGTCTGTTCCTCACTCCCCCTCTTCCTTCTGCCCAAAAATATGCCCTGTGCAATTCCAGATTCCTATAGAATTCAGCTAGAAATCTGAGACTTTACAGCCCTGGATATTGAAAGACAATGCTGAGGGGGAACCTACAGAGAACATTTATATTTCACCAAAGCAGACCATTAAAGGAAACAAAGTCATCCTCATTGGCTGTCACTCTGGTAGCACTAATTTCAAAACAAAAGGCAATTCTTCCCAAGAAAGAACAGTTGAGAACCTCAGAAGCTGTTTTTACTTCAGACCAAGAGTAACAGAGTTAGGGTTTCATTCCAGTCATTTGGCTAGCATTTTGAAAGTGTGGTAAAGGCAAGTCTGGGGTCCAAACAACTCCAAAGCATGCTCATCCCAAATGAAGCCTCCCCCCACCTTGGTGAAATCATTGCTTGATTCTCTCTGGGAACCATACCGTATCCCCGAATGTCCAGTGGACATTGCCCAAATCCAGAGAAACTGAGGCACAAACCTGCATCTGACTTCGAAGTAGCTTGTCCACTTGAAATAAGTAGGTGTCATTGCTAGCATTGTTGTAGGAGTCCATGAAGAATTGGAGTGTTGAATTCATGTTTGCCTTGCTCATGGGCTTCTCCTGGAAGCCTTCCCACCTTTGAAAATGACCTAGTCTGGCTGCCAGGACCAGGGCAGCCAACAGTATCAGAGGGTTCCTCCAGCATCCAACTCCCATCTTGCAGCCTCAGAAACCTCCTATCCACTGCACCTGCTGGGGTGGGGTTGGAGACAGACTGTAACTCACTCAGCCTCCCATAGCACCCCTTGCCCAGTGGGCTTGCCCAGGTTAAGCAGGGATTGAGACCCCAGTCTCATCCTTTCAAGACTCTGCCCCCAATCTGACCAAAGGACCAACCCAGGAAATCTCCCTGCATGCGTGCTCAACTCTCTTTCAGGTATGAACATTTTCCACATATTTAGGATACCCACTTCGTTCTTGCATTATTCAGGCAAGAGTAATTTCTAAATACCTGCAAGATGGGCAAGACCGTCTCCCTGCCTTCATATCTATTGAGGAAGAAAGTCCCTAGAACAGAGCTTTACAGTGCTATGCGATAAGAAGTGTATTGGACAGAGAAATGCCATTGGTGCGAGTTAGAGAAGACTTACAGAGAAGGTAATATTTGAACTGGAATATGAGGAATCAGGATATGGAACAGGGCTTGATACATTCTACTTACCTATTGTGTGTTCCACCTGTCTAACCCAGCCACCAACTATTCCCTGTGCCTCCTTTAGAGATAGGTTCTCTTTACTCTCCTGCCTCCTTTCTCACCACAGATTTCTGCCTGCTGGATCCCACTGTGCCGGCAGGCCCTGGCACTTGCTCTTGCTATCTTGGTGTGACCCTAGTAGACCTTTGTGAGGTAATATTAGCCTCCCTGTGAGGGGGAATAAACTTTGACCCTTATTCAGAAATTAATCTTGAAGACCCCTGAAGGTTAGGTGTTGCTTATTTGGGACAGGAAAAATTCTCTTCAACCCTCTTTGGGTCTCGGGTTGGACCTAAGAATTAAACTAACAAGGACAAAAGCATACAGGTTTTATTGACATTTTACATATGCATGGGAGGCTTCACGAGAAAATGAAGATGTGAAGAAGTGGCCAGAACAAAAAGCTTATATACCCTATAGATAAAGAAACAATAAAAGTGTGAAGAATAGACATGACAAAGGGTTTGGACACGGGGTAATAAATAGTGAAGAAATAACAAGGTTTTTTTTACAGCCTCATCACCCATCTCTGGGGATAGGAATGTCCTCCATCTTTCTGGTACATGGAAGTTACCTTTCACATAGAAGAACTGTCTTCTCTTTTCAGGGAAGAACAACTCTGGGTGGGGGATGGAGGATGATTAGAGTGTCCTTCCTGCTTTGCCATTTTCTCAAACACCTTAGGCTTAAGATCTTCAATTCACCAAAGTGCCATATTTGGAGGTAACATGTCCAGAAACCATCATCTGCATCCAGAAGCCTGTAATACCTTCCCACTTTTTAAACTTTTGTTAAGGTGGGCTCTTAAATGGGGTCCTGCAGCAGAAAAAAAGAATTAGTGGGATAATTAATGAAATGTGAATCAAGTCTGTAGATCAGTTCATAGCACTGCACCGATGTTAACTTCCTAGTTTTTACCATTGCACTGTACCTCCATGAGACATTAACACTTGGGCAAGTGGGGTGAACGTTTTTCTATTTTTGTAGACTTTTTGTAAGTCTGAAAGTATTTCAAAATAAAGGTTATTTTTTAAAATTTTTTGTTTAAATTCAATTTAGTTAACATACACTGTATTATTAGCTTTAGGGATAGAATTCCCTTCAGCAACTCTCAGTTTGTTTCCTAGAGTTAAGAGTCTCTTATGATCTGCCTTCCTCTATGTTTTCATCTTATTTTTTTTAATTTAAATTCAATTAGCCAACACATAGTACATCCTTAGTTTCAGATGTAGTGTTCAACAACTCATCAGTTGCATATAAGACCCAGTGCTCATCACATCACATGTCCTCCCCAATGCCCATCACCCAGTTACCTCATCCCCCCACCCACCTCCCCTCCAGCAATCCTGTTTGTTTCCTAGAGTTAAGAATCTCTCCTGGTTTGCCCCCTTTCTGATTTAGTCCCCTTCAGTTTTCCCTCCCTTCTCTTATGATCCTCTATGCTATTTCTTATATTCCACATATGACTGAAAACATATATTTGTCTTTTTCTTTTTTTAATTTAATTTTATTTTTTCAGAGACCCAAGATTCATTGTTTATGCTCCACACCCAGTGCTCCATGTGTCCTCCTTAATACCCACCACGAGGTTCACCCATCCCCCCCTCCTCCCCTCCATAACCCTCAGTTTGTTTCTCAGAGTCCACAGTCTTTTATGGTTCATCTCCCCTTCCTATTTACCCCAATTCCCTTTTTCTTTCCCCCTCCTAGAGTCCTTCATTTTATTCCTTATGTTCCACAAGTAAGTGAAACCATATGATAATTGACTTTCTCTGCTTAACTTATTTCACTCAGCATAATCTCCTCCAGACCCATCCATGTTGATACAAAAGTTGGGTATTCATCCTTTCTGATGGCTGTGTAATATTCCATTGTATATATGGACCACAACTTCTTTATCCATTCATCTGTTGAAGGACATCTCGGCTCTTTCCACAGTTTGGCAATTGTGGACATTGCTGCTATGAACATTGGGGTACATATGGCCCTTCTTTTCACTACATCTGTATCTTTGGGGTAAATACCCAGTAGTGCAATTGCGGGGTCATAGGGTACCTCTATTTTTAATTTTTTGAGGAATCTCCACACTGTTTTCCAAAGTGGCTGCATCAACATTTTTTCATGTGTCTGTTGTCCATTTCTATGTCTTCTTTGGAGAAGTGTCTGTTCATGTCCTCTGCCCATTTTTTGACATGATTATCTGTTTTGGGGGCATTGAGCTTGAGAAGTTCTTTATAGATCTTGGATATCAGCCCTTTGTCTATAGTGTCATCTGTGAATATCTTCTCCTATTCTGTAGGTTGCCTCTTTGTTTTGTTGACTATTTCCTTTGCTGTGCAGAAGCTTTTTATCTTGATGAAGTCCCAAAAGTTCATTTTCACTTTTGTTTCCTTTGCCTTTGGAGACACGTCTTGAAAGAAGTTGCTGAGGCCAATGTTGAAGAGGTTACTGCCTATGTTCTCCTCTAGGATTTTGATCGAGTCCTGCCTCACGTTGAGATCTTTCATCCATTTTGAGTTTATTTTTTGTATTGTGTGAGAGAATGGCCGAGTTTCATTCTTCTATACATAACTGTCCAGTTGTCCCAGCACCATTTATTGAAGAGACTGTCTCTTTTCCACTGGATATTTTTTCCTGCTTTGTCAAAGATTATTTGACCATAGAGTTGAGGGTCCATATCTGGACTCTCTACTCTGTTCCACTGGTCTATGTGTCTGTTTTTGTGCCAGTACCATGCTGTCTTGGTGATCACAGCTTGTAGTAAAGCTTGAAATCAAGCAGTGTGATGCCCTCAGCTTTGTTTTTTCTTTTTCAACATTTCCTTGGTGATTCGGGGTCTTTTCTGGTTCCGTACAAATTTTAGGATTTTGTTCCAGCCCTTTGAAAAACATGATTGGTATTTTGATCAGGATGTCATTGAAAGTATGTATTGCTCTGGGCAGTATAGACATTTCAACAATGTTTATTCTCCTAATCCATGAGCATGGAATGCTTTTCCATCTTTTTGTTTCCAAGGTATTGGAAGGTATTTATATTGGTATTTGTATTTCAAGGTATCTTTTGTTTCTTGGTGCTATAGTAAATGGAATCAATTCCCTAATTTCCCTTCCTCTAATTTCCCTTTCACTGCTAGTGTATAAGAAAGCAACTGATTGCTGGCATTAATTTTGTATCCTGCTACATTGCCGAATTGTTGTATGAGTTCTAGTAGTTTGAGGGTGGAGTCTTTTGGGTTTTCCATATAAAGTATCATGTCATCTGTGAGGACAGATTGATTTCTTCTTTGCCAATTTGAATACCTTTTATTTCTTTTTGTTGTCTGACTGCTGTTGCTAGGACTTCTTGTACTATGTTGAATAACAGTGATGAGAGTGGGGATCCTTGTTTTGTTGCTGATCTCAATGGGAAGGCTGTCAGTTTTTCCCCATTGAGAATGATATTTGCTGTGGGTTTTTCATAGATGGATTTTATGAAGTTGAGGAATGTTCCCTCAATCCCTATACTTTGAAGAGTTTTAATCAGGAATGGATGCTGTATTCTGTCAAATGCTTTTTTTGCATCAACTGATAGGACCATGTGGTTCTCCTTCTTCTCTTATTGATTTGTTCTATCACATTGATTGATTTGCGAATGGTGAACCACCCTTGCATCCCAGGGATTAATCCCACCTAGTCATGGTGGATAATCTTTTTAATGTACTTTCAGATCCTATTAGCTAGGATCTTGTTGAGAATCTTGGCATCCATATTCATCAGGGATATTGGTCTGAAATTTTCCATTTTGATGGGGTCTTTGCCTGGTCTGGGGATCAAGGTAATGCTGGCTTCATAGAAAGAGTCTGGAAGTTTTCCCTCTGTTTCTATTTTTTGAAACAGCTTCAGGAAAATAGGTATTATTTCTTCTTCGAATGTTTGGTAGATTTCCCCAGGGAATCCATCAGGTCCTGGACTCTTGTTTTTTGGGAGGTTTTTGATCACTGCTTCAATCCTGTTACTAGATGTTGGTCTATTCAGGTTGTCAATTTCTTCCTGTTTCAGTCTTGGAAGTTTATAGGTTTGCAGGAATGCGTCCATTTCTTCTAGGTTACTTAACTTATTGGCATATAGCTGTTGATAATAGTTTCTTATGATTGTTTCTATCTCCTTGGTGTTAGTAGTGATCTCTCCCCTTTCATTCAGAATTTTATTAATTTGAGTCTTCTCTCTTTTGGATTAGTTTGGCCAGTGGTCTATCGATCTTATTAATTCTTTCAAAGAAGTAGCTTCTGGTTTCATTGATGTGTTCTACTGTATCTCTAGTTTCTTACTCATTGATCTCTGTTCTAATCTTAATTATTTCACTTCTTGTGCATGGGATGGGCTTAATTTGTTGTTGATTTTCTAGTTCCTTAAGGTGTAAGGAGAGTTGATATATTTGGGATCTTTCAAATTTTTGAGTGAGGTTTGAATGGCTATGTGTTTCTTCCTTAGAACCACCTTTGCCATATCCCATAGGTTTTGGACCGATGTGTCTTCATTCTCATTGGTTTCCATGAATTGTTTAAGTTCTTCTTGATTTCTTGGTTGACCCAAACATTCTTGAGCAGGATGGTCTTTAGTTTCCCAGTGTTTGAATTTCTTCCAAACTTTTTCTTGTGGTTGAGAATATGCAGGGGATAAACTCAATCTTTCGGTATCAGTTGAGCCCTGATTTGTGACCATGTATGTGGTCTATTCTGGAGAAAGTTCCATGTGCACTTGAGAAGAATGAGTATTCTGCTGTTTAAGGGTGGAATGTTCTATATAGATCTATGAGGTCCACCTGATCCAAAGTGTCATTCAAAGCTCTTGTTTCTTTGTTGAGTTTCTGTTTAGATGATCTGTCTCTTGCTGAGAATTGTGTGTTAAGATCTCCTACAATTAATGTATTCATATCAATATGACTCTTTATTTTGTTTAACAGTTGACTTATGTAGTTGGCTGCTCCCATGTTGGGGGCATAAATATTTACAATTGTTAGATCTTCTTGGTGGGTAGACCCTTTAAGAATGATGTAGTGTCCTTCTGTATCTCTGACTACAGTCTTTAGCTTAAAATCTAATTTATCTGATATGAGAACTGCCACCCCAGCTTTCTTTTGAGGCCCATTGGCATGAAAAATGGTTCTCCAACCCTTCACTTTCAGTCTGGATATATCTTTAGGTTCAAAATGTGTCTCTCTTAGACAGCATATAGACAGGTCCTGTCATTTTATCCAGTCTGCAACCCGGTGCCTTTTTATGGGAGTATTTAGGCCATTCACGTTGAGAGTGATTATTGAAAGGTAAGTTTTTATTGACACCATGTTGCCTGTGAAGTCCTTGTTTCTATGCATTGTCTCTGTAACTTTCTGTTCTATGTCACTCTTGGGTTCTTTGTTCTTTTATAGAACCCCCCTTAATATTTCTTGTAGTGCTGGCTTTTTGTCACATAATCTTTTAGACCTTGCTGATCTTGGAAGATCTTTATCTCTGCACCATTCTGAATGTCAGCCTTGCTGGATAAAGTATTCTTGGCTGCATGTTCTTCTCATTTAGTGCCCTGAATATGTCTTGCCAGCCCTTTCTGGCTTACCAGGTTTCTGTGGACAGGTCCGACTGTTATTCTGATGGTCCTTCCTCTATATGTAGGGAATCTCTTTTCCCTAGCTGCCTTTAAGACCTCCTGTCTGAATTTATGATTCATGAATCTCACAATTAAGTGTCTGGGGGTCTTTCTAGACTCGTTGATCTTGGGGGTTGTCCTCTCTGCCTCTAGGACATGAACACTTGTTCCTTCCCCAGATTAGGGGAATTTCCATCCAGTACTTTGTCAACTACCTCTTCTAGTCTTCTCTCTTTCTCCACCCCCTAAAGATCCCAATAATTCTGACATTGGAACATTTCATGGTGTCATTTATTTCCCTAATTCTGTTTTCATGGCTTCTAAGTTATTTGTTCCATATCTCCTCCTGATCCTGATTTTTAATCAGCCTGTCTTCTAGATCACTAATTCAATCTTCTGCCTCAGATTTCCTAGCTGTTAGAGTATTTAGATTAGATTGGACTTCCTTGATAGTATTTTTGATTTCCACCATATCAGCTCTCACTTCAGCCCTTAGAGATTCTATGTTGTCATTAATGGTCTTCTCCAATCTAGCCATTGCCTGGACAACGTTTACCCTGAGTTCCATTTCCAACATATTGTTTATGTCCATATCCAATAGATCTGTGGCAGAGGATACAGTCTCTGAATTATTCCTCTGCTGGGCGTTCCTCCTCCTAGTCATTTTAGTGAGAGGTGATTGAGGGGATGAATAGTTGAATATATATATTTTTTAATTTTATTTTTATTCTTTGCCCAAGGGGTACAGGTCTGTGAATCATCAGGCTTATATCTTTCACAGCATTCACCAAAGCACAAACCCTCCCCAATGTCCATAACCCATCCACCTCATTCCCACCCTCCCACCCCCCGGTAACCCTCAGTTCGCTTTGTGAGATTAGGAGTCTCTTATGGTTTGTCTCCTTCCCCATCACATCTTGTTTCATTATTTTTCCCTCCCT